>JANTPZ010148422.1:2971-13498 GCA_025593235.1 Vachellia pachyceras | reverse complement strand
GAACAGGAATCATCCTCTGCCATATGCCTTCGTAATCTTTCCTTATTGGTAAGAAGCCTATTTTTGAGAGCCAGCCATAAGAATATTCTGACTCTCTGAGGCCCTTTCCAATCCCATGCCAGACTCCATAATGAGCTTTCATTCTCCCAACAATCTTGCATAACCACCTCATAAGCGGATTTCACAGTGAACTGATTGCCGTGTTGCCAAACAATTTCATCATTCCCAGCATGAGGAAGAGGAAGGGAAGCCTCCCTAAGACGCATAAGACTGTCCTGCGGCAGTTTATTCACAAGCTCGCCCCACCTCCAATGTCCATCCTGAGCAATGAAATCCCATACAGATTTTTGAAGCTCTTGCTCGTTAAGGGGACAAGTAGACAGGTTAGAAAGGGGCCCAAGGTCCCCAAGCCAATTATCAGTCCAGAATTTAGCAGTTTGCCCGTTGCCAATGCGCCATTTGCAGTTGAGAGTGTAGTCCTCCCAAACAGCCAGAAGACTTCTCCAAAGATGAGACGCAACGCTTTTGTTGGTATGAATAGGTCTAGTTCCATGGCAAAGATATTTCGAACAGAGGACTTGCACCCACAATAGTTCAGGTTCAGTGAGGATGGAGTGGATGAGCTTCATTAAGAAAACGGAGTTCTGGCCCATAAGGTCTTTCATCCCACAACCTCCGTGGGACTTAGGGTGACACATATCAGTCCATTTCACCAAAGGGACACGTTTATGGGACTCAGAGGATCCCCAGATAAATTGCTTGATGATGCTCTGAATTTTCTTACAAGTGACAGTAGGGAGCTTCGCAGTTTGCATGGGATAATATGTCAGGCCTGCAAGAGAAGACTGAGCCAACGTGATCCGTCCAGCAAGTGAAAGAGAATTGGTTTTCCAGCCTTTCAGCTTTGCCTGCATCTTGTCTTCAATGTAACGGTATGTATCCCTAGTTACCCGATTGTGGAGGATTGGGACACCAAGATACCTACCTAAATCCTGCGTAGGCTGAAAGTCAAGAGTACTGCAAGTCTGAACCGCCACTTGGGGATCCACTTTCCTAGAGAAGAAAATCTTGGTCTTGGAGTTGTTAACCCTGAGACCAGAAGCATTACAGAAATCCTTTAACAGATGCTGCAATAGGCTAGTCTGAGCACTTTCAACAGAGTTGAAAAGGAGAAGGTCGTCGGCAAAGAATAGGTGCGACAATGAAGGGCCGCCTCTTCTTAGATGGATAGCCTTCCAAGACCCTTTGTCCACCTCACAGCTAATGGCTTGAGACAGGCGTTCGACACAAAGGACGAAGAGGTAAGGTGAGAGGGGATCACCTTGCCTGATTCCTCTTTGCGGCCGAAACTCATTAGCTGGAGCACTATTCCAAAGCACTTGCATTGTGGAAGATGTAATACAATGCATGATGAGGCGGCATAATTTTTCAGGAATCTTAGCATCTCTAAGGGTGTCTGCAATGAAGCCCCAGCTTAATCTGTCAAATGCTTTTTCAAGGTCCACCTTAGTTGCCATCCATCCCATTTTACCTCCTTTCCTTCTCATTGAATGAATGACTTCTTGTAACCTCAAAGTTAATATGAACGTCACCATGCTCTACTGTAACCTCGGCTGCATCAGCCTGGTTGCTTGGTTTGGAACTTCCAAGAAGTATATCCTTGAAGGAAGCAGCTTCCACCGGAACAGACACAAAGGAAGGACCCTGACTAGCCAGCCTCAGGGTCTCAGAGGCTTGCCGAAGGATGGAAGGATCATCAGTTCGCAAGACCTCAGTATCTTGGAAGGTAGAGATAGTTTGCGCGCCATCTTCTCTTTGCAGGTCGCCATTCTCTTCCATGCTCACATCAGGGATGCCATCCTTCTCTCTTATCCTAACTTTCTTCGTATTCCTATTTTCCTCAGAAGGGGATGGACGTAGCTCCTTCTCCGCTAGCTCAATATCCAGCGAAGCTTCCATTCCTTTCATAATGGAATTTACGAAGCTTTGGCCGAACCTTTCATGGTGTCATTTGGCAAGCATGAGTTTTCACAATTTAAAATAAGTACCCAAGCGAAGTTTTATTTAAACGGTAAAAATCACTCTCAACGGAGTTACCAAGGACGCTGGTTGCGTGTTCAAATGGATGCTCACAAAAACTAGACAGGCAAAAACTGGTGAAATGGTAGCTCAAAATTCAACAGTGCTATTTTGAACCAATCAGACAAGTTAAAATTGCATTAGCGTAATATTTCTATAAATTTTATATTTCATATTGATATTAGTATATTACACAAAATTTATAGAAAAAATAACATCCCTAAGATTGTTTAGCAAGCACTGACAATCACTTGAAAACATACATGTATATTGAAATAAAACATTTGTCACATATTTACATGATATTGCGTGTGGAAATATTAAAATAAAAAATGTGATATCCATTTAGGAAGTATCTAAATCAGAATAATAAAAGAAAAGGAAACAATGTTGGCAAAGCGTAAAAAATGAACCGAACCATTTTCAACACTCGGGCTTAAAAACCAAAAAGGGAAAAAGGAAGGGTTATTTACAAATAGTAGCAGGAAAAATAAAAAACAGCTTCTATTTTGGACTTAGCTGTATATCCATCCACCTGATCCCATCATCAAGAGCTGTGATATCGCCAAGTGAGAAACAAGACGAGAGATTGCGGTAATACGCCACAAGATACTGGCATGTATCCTCTGACTAGCAGACACTTGATGTAAATCAAGCTTCAGCTTGCCTTTGTATTTCAAAAAAAGGCCAAAAAAGAAATAAGGCAAGAGAATATTGAGATCAAGGGGTAGGGATGCATATTAATGATATCCAAGAATCGTACACTTTCAATTTGGTCATTACGTCCAGGTCCAGACCCATACAAACTACCGAAAGTCGAAACCACTTGTTGAACCAAACAAATGATATTTCCAAACTCTATTATCACATTTGGAGTCATTTGTCCTACAACTTATCGTTTCCCTATGCCTAAGACAAGAAAAAGGAGATTAAAACTTAAAAAGACCACAGCAGTTCTACAACTTCCCATAAGATCCCATTTTAACTCAACTAACCCGGTAACCCCGCCCCTCCCTGTTACCAAAGATCCTCCACATTGTTTTTCTGCCAAGAATAGCACCGCTAGGCTGGTCCATCAAAAACTCCATGCAAAGAATGATGAAACTGCATCACAATCTTGGGACAAAAAACTGTAAAATTCTAACCCCCATCAACAATGGACAAATTTGACAACAAGGCTCAAATTGTCCTAAAAAGCCATTCGACCAGCTAGCCTGCTTTCAAGTATCCTCCTGTCTATGGCCGCATCAATGGAGCTCATCTGAAAAACAACCGCAAGAAAGATCAGCACATACTCACAGACTGCTAATCACTACAACAAAAACCAAGTATTTAACAGCCTGGGCCTATGCAAGAGATTCCAAACTCTGCGAAAGAAGCTGACCTGGCCAAGTCTGAATTCACTTGTTCCATAAAATAAATTGTAATGATGCTACGGATGAGTGAAAATCAGGTGTAAGATCTTATCCCAAAACCCAGTTCTTGGAAATTGAGCATAGGGAGAAGGAATAACAATAGTAAAACCAAGCCTAAGAAATTATATATACGTACTCTTCTACTACAAAAGCAGGGTGACGGAAGTTGCTTGTTTGCAGCATACTTCACTTATCATACCAAAATAATTGACTACCAAAAGAAATTAGCAACAAGTACGTACTTGAATCTTTTGATGCTCACAAATTCAGGAGGCATAGCTTGCAATCGAAGTGGCAGTTAACAATAAAACAGAATGCACTACTGATTATTATTAAGGTTGTGAGGCAAAATGGGAAAAATTAAAATGTCATTCAACTTCCTTTTTAGAAAGAGGATTAAATAAAATAACATACAGAATGTACCTCTATCAATAGCAAACAATGCGTAAACAACTGAATCTGAAAACAAGAAGCATAAAGCCTACCCATCTGGTTAGATGTGAAAGCAACTCCTTCTATTAAAGAGGTAGTATGACTTACCTGGCTGGTTTCATCATGAACCTGGTATTTTGGCAAGGACATTCTTCTTTCCTCCTGCAGATACGAAAGTAGCATAACACCACTCAAAAACATATTTAAAAATTTTCACAGCAATCCAGCACTAAACATATATATTACACAGGAAAATAACGCACCATGGACATTGCCTCATCATCCCAAACTAAATAGACCTCATTAGTGGCAGGTTGAGTTACAGGTGCTTTGTTTGCAATTACTGGGGGTGGTCCAATTGAAGGACCGCCAGTATTTGGACCAGAAGCATAAGAATGCGAGTTGCTTGATGTCCCTCCTACAGTAATCAAAGGAAGTCAAATTAAATCACTATAACTCATAAAACCAGCCCGACAATGTTATAATTGCTTCCTACAGTCAACAGTAAGAAAAATGAATAAAGCATATAAGCTCAGCTCAATGACAAGAACAATAGTGACATTTTGAGGCAAATTTTAGTACCTAATCCTGTGCAATAGACATGAAATTCCTACCATATTTTAGTACCGGACAGAATTAAGTTTAAACCAGTAGGAGGAGTAACACTAAACACAAATAGCTATCAGCAGCATTTACTGGATCATAGCAACAAACAAGTAGTCACTTTGTTGTGAATAAATTTAGATGCATTGCATGTATTATTCATGAGTTATAACCAACAAAAGTCATAAACAAGAGAGGCTAATTCAACCCATGCATCAGAACAAGAGATACCACCCTTGTGATGTAAGCCTACCATAATACATTATGTGCGATTAATTTCCAATTAAATTGCATAGAAAATATAAGAAAGCTGATATTTAATTAAAAGGGCAACTAAATGTTAGTTTAATAAGCGTTAGCATAGAAAATACAATATGACATCTGGTCCAAGGATTATAAACCACTGGTAGGGTAGCATGTGAATGTAATGAAAACTTGGAATGTTGACACTTGAAAAAAACTTTTTTCAATGGCATACAAGTTGAAAACATAAAATATTCATAAATTGTTTAAGTTAAAATAAAAAAACACTAACATTTGAGTACCTGGAAGCCCTAGTGCTTGATAATTATTTGTCAAAGTTGTGTTGGCACTTGGATAATCATCAGCAGGGATGCTAGCAGGCACTGCAGATGGAACACTACTAGAAAGTGACGGGGAAGAAAATGTTGAACTCTGGGCCATCGTATGGTTATTCCCAACAACAGGAAACAATGGCTGTGAAACTGGAGCAGATGTTGTAGGCAATCCAGGAGGAGCAACTTGAGAAGTTGGAAGGGCAGGAGACATGGATGATGGTAGAGGCGGCCTCACATTCTGAACAGGAAATAATGGCTGCTGTACATATGGGGCAGGAGGAGGAATGGAAACTGATGGAGGTTGCGGATACCAAGGCTGAGGTTGAGGTGGAACCGGCCAAGTTGCAGGAGGCACAGGCACTGCTGGATTATAACTGATTACCAGGAGGAGACAAAATAAGATTATCATCTTTGGGCCATTCGAAGATAAATGAATAGACTATCACTTTCTTCACATGCCAAATACAACATTAATAAAACCAGTGGAAGATATTGTAAGGAAACGTACATAGGTGGCAGAGTAACCAGGGTTGACTGATGAGGATATCCCATGCCTAATGGTGCTCGGACAACCCCACCTACAAGCTGAGTTGATGGAATATCCACTTTGGCTGCCTTTGATGGAGCTTCATCGTCTGCATTCAATAGAAATTCGTCAGAAAAAGCAATTTAGACTTTCTTCAATGCAGTATATTAAATAGCACGGCTACTTACCCACCAAAAGGAGACTCAAATTAAAACATTCGAAAGTTCAAAAATAAAAAACACGCACACAGATTAATGATTACCTTCATCTCCGTAATGGGCGGCCAAGATGTCTGGTGGAATCCCTTGCATCCCGTATATTTCAATATCTGTTGACTCTCTACCAGGTTTTGCATTGGGCACCCTAAACAGTAAACGAACGATAAAAAAACAACATCAATCGGAAGAAACGAAGCATCTCTTGGAAACATCACAACTGCAGGAACAAGATAAAGCTCTTGAAATTGGCAAACATAGAGTATTTACGCATCATACAGAAATTATTTCTTTCAATCCCTTTGAAAAAAAAAGATCGGAGAAGGAAGATGCATAGAATTGTTAGTTTAATTAAAAAGAGAATCATCCTCTGTAAGTGGGGCGAGAAACCCAAAACATGCACTTTATCTGTTTAAGCAGGAGTTACATTTGCAGTGCCTGGTTCTGTTGCCCACAAATTCACAATTATTGTGGAACATTCTCCTTCCTTATGACTTCAAGCTAAGATCACTGTTTTCGCAGTACTCGCATAAATTATTATAGCCTAAGGATAGTTTTACTATTTGTCACAAAACTCTATGAAAATTCATTAACATGGTGGATCCATAACGTTACACGTTTTTAGATTGCAGCAGGCAAGACAATCCTATATTCCAGCCGAACATTCAGCTTTCTTTTCTTCCGAGATCACGTTCCATGACCGACGCATGGGAACATTGAACTATAATGTAATATTCTTTCTTTTTCAAACCGAGGAATCCAGACTCAACAAACTATCAGATCGGAAAACAGCTAGTCATGAAGCGGAACCAGGCAAAAGGGGGCGAGGAATAAAGGGTGAGCAGGACATTAGAGCTTACTTGGTGACGCTTTCTTTATGAACCTGGAGCACGTGAATGGCCATGCCACCAGCAGTGGAGAGTTTCTTGTGGCAGACATGGCATTTGAAGTGCTTAGCCTTCTGGTGCTGAACCAAAATCTTTTCGTCATCGAACTCCCGATCGCAGTAGTAACACCAGACCTTCGAAGAAACCCTTTTCTTCTTCTTCCCCATTCAGCCCAACAGCTCTTTCCCCTTCTCTTCAATTCAAGCACTTACCTCTTTCACGGTCCCCTTCGCCTGATACTTCTCGGCTGATAAGAGGAATAGGGTTTAGACCAGATCTCGGCGCCACAGGAGGCGGAGCTAGGGCTCCAATAGTTTTCCTGGATGGAAACGTTAACCTAGCAGGGGGCCCCCGGGGGGTGGGGGCTTGTATCGTGCGCGCGTCAGCCCGCCTATTCTAGAAAGTCTAATACCGGTAAACGATGATGGCCTATTTACACTCGTCTTTTCTTCGTTTTAGTGATATGTAAATTAAGATAAAACTATTTTGATATATTTATTTTAAAATTTATAAAATTATTGTTCAAATAATTTTCATACATGCATAATAACCTATTTATCTTTTTATTTATAGATTTATGGGTTAAATATTGATTATCATGGCATTTCTTTAAATATTTACATATTGCCCAAAATATCGTATCATTATTTCGTAAAAATATTTCAAATATTTTTTATTGAAGATTTTATATCTCATAAATTCTTTTTAATTATTTTTTTCATAATTTATTATAATAAATATTTATGAATTCGATGTTGAAAACATTTCCATTTGAACAAAAAAAGACATGAAAATATTGAGCCTTTTCTTTTTCTGCCAACTATAAATAATCTCCAATTGAATACAATTCTATACAATGCATTAAATATAAACACATTTTTTAATTGGGATTCAAACCTACTACATTTTTAACTATGTATATGTATATTGATGGAGAAAATGTTAAGAATGTTGAATGCCCAAATGGTCGTTAAAATTTATGTATCCGTTGACATTGTGGTTCCTTTTGCGTGGGCCAGTCTGATAATGAGCCTGAAGTTTCTATGGGTCAGGCTTCAAACGCCTGCATCTAAGCCCATATGCTTGTTCCGTGACCCGGCTCTATTATAAGGGAAGCGGCCCATCCCAGCAAGAACCCCGCATCACCATCCATGTGAGCCTTCTATACCAACCGGGTCAAAATAATAGACTAATTAATTGAGCTCAATTAACCAAGTTTGGTTGGCGTGGTGGTTCAGCACCTCGTCCCTTAAGTATGTGGTTAGGGGTTCGATCCCTGACTCATGTGAATGGAGCAAATCACTTGGTCAGTCCTCTACCGCTTAGTGCGCTGACAGTGGGACGGGGGATTAGTCCCACGGCTTCCGGCTGTGGGGATACCCTGGTGCAAAAAAAAAAATTGAGCTCAATTCGGCATAAAAAGCCAATCTTTCACAAATACTCCAATCTCTACTGAGAGATATGCTGTTATGTAATATTTGACAACTATAACAACGCATTTGTGTTGGACGTGGGATGTTTTTATAATTAGGAAGGGAGTACCATTGTTTGTGATAGTAGGAGCATGAGGGGGAATAAAAGGGAGAAAACACCAATGGAGAAGGATGTGAATATATGATTAGTTTGCAGGGAAATGGAGAAGAGAGGTGATGATATTGGGAAGATGAAGAGGAGGGTGGGGCCAAGTTAGGGAAGTGAAGACAGGGAACATGTGGGGGAGGTGTTGGCCCCAGTTAGGCATATGTATGTTTGGATTCACCGTATGATCCAAATGGTGTTGGGTGTTTCATGTTTGTATTCATACCATACCAGTTACCCTTTTAAGGTTTGTGCAAAACCACAGGTGGTTGTTTGTGACATATTCATGCTATACTTATATCCAAACATGCCTGCAGTGACAATGACACCCCAAAAAAAAATAACTTCTTCCCCCCTTCTCACTTCAAGCCATATATACTGCAACTAGGCAGTGTGTTCATTAATGTGGTCCAGATGTTATCTTTCTATTTTTTTTATTTTCATGAGAAAACTTATTTTAACGGTTATCAAATCTAAAATTAAATTAATCTCTTAACTATCATATTTTTATATGATGATTTTTTTATAAAAAATCTAGACCATCCAAAATCAAATCTGAATGATTAATATTTAATGAGTTAGAAAAGATCATCACTTTAATGAGCACCCTAATTAAGTTCAAGTATTACCCACTTTCCTTTTAATCAAATCCCTATCTCCCCTCTGATCATGCGTGCTCACAAACACACACTTACCTTTCAATTTTAAGCCTGCTTCCAGTCCCAAGTTCAAAGTCTTCCTTCCATGGCAAACTAATTAATACGAATGTTTAAAGCAACTAGCGTTGATATTGATGGACGGAATTTTGATCACTTGATTATGAGACCTCCAGTTCGAATAGAATAAATGCTATGCTTGTTTGGTATGGAATTGATTTTGGTGAAAATGGAAATGGAGATGGAGATGGAGATGGAAATGAGGATGGAAATGGAGATAGAAATGTATATAAATATAGGAAAAAAATGAAGGGTCAAAAAATCAATTCCATGGAATTGAATACAATATTCCATGAATTACATCATGGAATTCATTTCTACCCATTTTAAATTCCATTTCCATTTCTATTTCCAATTCCACCACACCAAACATAGAAAATGAATTCCATTTCCAATTCCACCATACCAAACATAGCTAAAAGTGTCTTCACCTAAGCTGCAACGCCACTAGACTACAAGATTATTCCTCGTAATACTGTAATTAACAAAGATCGCCTCACCAATAACACTGGTTGCCGTGAGTGGCATGAACCATTGTGTGTATGTATATGTAGAACAAATTTAATTAAAAGTGATTTACTTCCATTATCCTTCTCAGTACTGCTTGGAAAGGGATTATCAGTGCTTGCTGCTTAATTAATTAACCGAAGAAACATGTGGTCCATAACCTTTTAGAATTTAAGGAAAACGATCGAAATAGTAGATATATTATTATGGATGCAAAAATATGATTATTTAACTGAATGATTTGAGTGAAAAGTTGAATTCAGATGTGTGTTGAATACAGGGTTGAAATATAAGGGGAGAGAGAGGCAGAAAAGCATGAAATGGACGTGAAAGGAATTGGATAGAGCTAATTGGATGAGGATGGTGACGATGATAATTACAAGCAGCATATACATTGGTGAGCATGGATGTATCTATCAGTGGACGAGGCAGTGGATGGTGATATACACCCACAACATGGAACCTGAAAGCAATACCAATAATGAACAGCATTTTTCCCATCCCACTATCTCTCCACTCGCAACCATCCAACCCACTAAAAGCTAGTCACATATAAATATAACACAAATCAAGATATGCATAATCTGATGAACGAAGAATATCCATTAAGGGACAAAATCAATGTTAGGAGATCTCATATAAGATATCCTGTGAAGGGGCTGCAGTGTCAGGAGAAAGCATGATTCAATGGCTTACCTAACTTGCATATATGATGTGACAAAAAGAGAGAGGCCTCTACTTGCTATCACAAGACTCGATTCATTATTTAGAGCTTGTTTGGGAGTTAGTTTAAAACCTAGGTTTCACAGATTCTGAGGCAAAACCTAGGTTTTGAAAAGTGATGTTGGTTTGGTTTCAAGGTTTTGAAACCTAGGTTTCAAAACCTAGGTTTAAAAACTAGGTTTTCTCTTTCATACTCTCTTTTTACTACTCTTTCTTACTTTCCTCTTTCTTACTTTTTCTCTCTTTCTCTTTCTTACTTTCCTCTTTC
>JANTPZ010148420.1:0-13749 GCA_025593235.1 Vachellia pachyceras | reverse complement strand
AAACATATGCACACTAGGTGTTTAGTAATTACTCAGTTAAGTAATTTAAAAAAGTTAATAAAATTAAATAAATTATTTTAAAATATTTACATTCATCAATTTAAAAATAATTTATTTAATGGACAAATTGATATGTTGCCTCTAATCCTTGTTATAAAACACTAACTACCAATTTTTGCGGATTAATGAATGGTAGTTAAAGTCATAACATTTTTCAACATAGTTAATTGAGTCTTAAAATCAAAATGGTATATCAAAAAACAATATAAAATTAAGTAATTTATTTAACATGTTAGATAATTAAGTAAGTTTTATATCAAGGGTTGAAATATTTTCTTATAAAATAATTTAATTTTACTCCATTATTGCTAGTAAGAATTAACTCATGTAATTTAATTCGTTAGCATCGTTATTCCTTCTATGTACAGCAACTAACGGTGTAGACAAGATAAAATTAAAAATGTTTAATTGAAAGGGAAAAATAGATATACCAAATTTATAATTTAAGAAAAATATAGATAAAAATGGCTCTTCATTATCTTTTATAAAGCTTATGCGTGCCCACTCCAATAATTCCACTATCTTTGAGGAATTCCAAAACGTGTCGAGCTTCAACTTTATTTTAAAAGAATAAAGCAACTCTTATATTCTTCTTTATCGTAAAGTTAAAACATTTAATATAATATTTTAAAGATTCTTCTATATTTTAAAACATTTATCGTAAAGTGACATGTGACAAGGACGTGATTATGACATCACATCTTATGTACGATACAACTAGAAAAAAAAACAAAAATTCCCCAAAGTAATTGGCAAAATTAATATATTTTTGTTAATAAGTTTTATATTTGGATTAAGTTATTTTAAATAATTTTACAGAATTTTATGTAATTATATAAGAAGAATTTTATTATTTTTTAAAGTGATTTATATGATGTATAGATTGATATGCTTTCTTTAATTTTTTTCCGGTGAAAATGCTTTCTTTAATTTTTTTTATAAGACACTAACTACTAATTCTTGCAGACTAAAGAATTGTTAGTCATAAATTTTTTCAAGGGAAAATCAAAATAAATGACCAAAACATAATATTTATTATAAAAGACTATTAAAATGGTAATTACTTAGAGGAACCACACTCTAAAATAGAAATTTAAAATTGATAATCTGCCCATAATTAAACATTTTACATTATTTACTACATTTATAATTAAGATATAACTAAAACTGCATATAACTCACATGTGAAATGATAGTATCTTTTTTTGTTAATTTTTATTTTTCATTAAGTTTTATATTCTTATGATCAACATATCATTTAATCAATTAATATGATATCAATTTGTTTAATTTGTATTATCAGCATTAATATGAATTGAATTTTTTTTATATAAATAAAATTTTATTTTTATATTCTTATGATAAAAAATTCATTTTAAATTTTTTTATAATATGATACATTATCTAGATATTTTTACTTTACTAACATTGCATGCATTTTTTAACTCATATAAATTCCTTCTAAATTAAAAATAAATCATATAAATTTTGTGAATTATTTTAAAATGATTAAATTTTACTTTTACTTTCTAGACTTATATAACTTTTATTAAACATATATAATAAATTATAAAAGATATTAAGTTTTATTAAAATTAAGCAATTTTACTCTTCATCTGTTAAAAATGAAACAATTCTCACCCCACACTAACAGAACCTAGCGCCGTTTATTGAAGAAACAAAAAGGCTTCGCAGCCGAGGAGTATCCACTGACTTAAACCCAAAAATTTGGTGCTGGACTAGAATGAGATATCCGTTGTGAGAGGAGTTTTATATTGACTTATATATGTAATATGGTCCGAACGTGAAAACCAAACAAACACAACATCTGTCGAGCTAACAAAGAGGATTTTTCTCAGGTTCTCATGGAAAAGGGAATATTGGATTTGGATCCCACAACAAAGGCATATCTGATGGGATTGCACTAAATTTAAAACATAAGTGATAAAATTGCATAAAAAAATATTAGAGTGCTGGATACAACTGAAAAATAAGATCAGGGTGATGGGTGCTATTTTATTTTTATTTCAACGTTACTTGAATTTTTAATGAAGTATTAATTTTTTGTTTTATAATTATTTTACCTTCCAGCCTCTGCTGATTAAAAAATATCAAGTGAAATTCAAGTGCTGTGATGTTTCATTCAATGCACGCATGAGTATTTTAGTCAGTGAAATTATATTTTACCTACATTCTAGGCTTTCTTTGAGCACCAAAGATTTTGAGAAGCATCCATCGTACATTAAGTGTAACATAATGATGAACATAACTATCTCAAAAGCATATTGTAATATATGGTATGATTAAGTAATTTATTTAATTTTTTAATATTCTCAATTTAGTTAATTGGGTTTTATATTAAGGATTAAAATAGTATATGAATCAAAATAATCTAAAATTAAGTGCATTTCAAACAAAAATCATTTTACAAAATGCTTTTTGAACAAAAATCATTCTCCAAACAGTTTTTCAAACAGGCCAATTACTAAAAGATTTCAAAGAAGATTTCCTCCATTTTACATATACGACACCTTTTTTTAGTGTGATCAGTAATATAAAAAAAAATCTTGTATTTAAATTTAGGTGAGTGTTTAAGAGAACATGTTTATAATTCTAATTTATTTTTAGTGATTTAATCTCTTTAAGGCATAAGAATAACTGCAAGAAGTTTCAAACGTATTTATTATTCTTATCGGATTTACTACTTTTGCAATGACGATTTCCGATTTTTGTAATGATATTTACTATGTTTCAATAAATATTTATCAAAATAGTAATGGAATTAACTACTCCTTTTTTCATATATAAAAATAATATGCCCAGTAAGAAAAAAATTGATAACAGGTTTATTTGAATTAGCGGTGGAAATTATTTTTTCAACGTGATTTATGATCTACGAGGTAAATATAAAAGAGGAGTTTTGTCTCGAGTAAACATGATTTTAGAATGCTCTAGTAAACAAGCACATTGTCAGTTGTATTAGTATAATGATAAATATCTATTTTTAAGTGTTACTATATATGTCATTGTCAAATAGTATATCACCGTATTTATTCATTTTTAATGATGGTTCACAAAAAAGAAAGAAAGAAAGATTATCCATTGCATGTAACCGTAAATGTGTGCCTTTGGAAATCCTTTAGGAGAAAGTAGTTTATGGATTTTAAGAAGAATTTACGGAATCCAAAAAAAATTATAAATTTCGAGATATTTTTTTATAAATTCAGAGATACTTTTTACAAATTTCAAAATGCGTTTTGTTTTGGCTAGCGTAACAAAAATATTTTTCAAAGCAAAATATTTTTCCAATCACATAGTAAATTTCGATATAAAAGCAATATATCATAAAATCCGACCAGCACCGATGGCCGGCCGCAATGGAGAGATTCAGAAGAGCAACAAGAAGAACGTACACAACCATGAAATCGACATTATACATAAACATAAGGAGGCAACAACTTAATCAACCAGTACATGATCTCGTCGATCTCCAAGCCTACACAAAAGACACAAAAGAAAAGGATGGATATCAACAGGAAATCTAACAACGTATAGGAAAGCAAAAAAGAAAAACCAGAACAAGAGATAGCCAAACCAAAATAATAACCGCACACACATGATAGATCCAGATCTTGATCTGCTTCATTAATTCTGTCATGGAAGTTTGCCGCGTTAGCCATGAAAGTGAGATCTAGGGGTTTTTCGACGTAAGTATCCCATAGCAGCAGCAGCGCCAAGAAGAGCCCCACCACCTTTCAAAACAAAATCCCTGTGCTCATCACTTATACCTGTAGCTCTTATCTTCTCCTCAGCCCAACTCTTACTCGTCCCATACCAATTTTTGGCCGTCTCAGTCCAACTTTTAATCTTCTCAAACCTATTTCCAACCATCTCGAGACAATCACCAGCAGAAGGAGCACAATTTAGTATGAATCCGCCTGCACTTGCAACTCCACCATAGTAGCCAAGAACAGGAACAAGAATGAGAATTCCACCAGCTTTGATGAGTAAATCCGAAGTCCCAGGACTTATTGTTCCTTTGGTTCCGATCTCTTCTTCAACCGAAGTCTCACCCTTCTCAAGCTTATTTTTAGCCATCGTGCAACCATCATCATTAGAAGCAGCATTTGTTAATATGAATTTAACTGCATTTCCACATCCTTCGCTGGAGCCAGTAGCAGGAGAGAGAAGAGCAGCTCCACCAGCTTTGATGAGTAAATCCAAAGTCTCAGGGCTTATTGTTCCTTTGGTTCTGATCTCTTCTTCAACAGAAATCTCACCCTTCTCAAGCTTATTTTTAGCCATCGTGCATCCATCACCATTAGAAGCATCATTTTGTTAATATGAATTTAACTGCACTTCCACATCCTTCGCTGGAGCCAGTAGCAGGAGAGAGAAGAGCAGCTCCACCAGCTTTGATGAGTAAATCCAACTCCTCAGCACTTATTGATACTTTGGTTCCGATCTCTTCTTCAACCGAAATCTCACCCTTCTCAAGCTTATTTTTAGCCATCGTGCAACCATCATCATCAGAAGCAGAACTTGTTAATATGAATTTAACTGCACTTCCACATCCTTCGCAGGAGCCAAAAACAGGAGAGAGAAGGAGAGCTCCACAAACTTTGATGAGTAAATCCAAATCCTCATCACTTATCGATACTTTCGTTCCGATCTCTTCCTCAACCGAAATCTTACCCTTCTCAAGCTTATTTTTAGCCATCGTGCAACCATCATCATAAGAAGCAGAACCTATTATGAATTTAACCGCACTTAGAAATACTTCACTGTGGCCATTAGCACGAGAGAGAAGAAGAGCTCCACAAACTTTGATGAGTAAATCTCTCTGCTCGTCACTTACTTTTCCCTCAACACAACTCTTACTCTTCCCAAAGCCATCCTTAGCCTTTCCAAACCAATTCTTTGCTTTCTCAGACAAATTCATGTATTTGGTGCTCTCTCAAACCAATTCCTTCCAAATGAATTTAGTTTTTTTCGTACTCTCCAACCCATTGTATCTACTCTCAGACCAACTCATGTTCTTTATAGCGTTCTCACTTCTCTGAAATCCCCCCTTTGGAGAATTTTCTTCTTCGTGTGGGCGGCTTTTGCAAGTGAGAAAAGTTAATTTTAGGTAGACATATACCCATTTTTAATTTTAACCCATAAAGTTTAAAAGTTATAATTTTGATCCATTAACTTTTTTCTGTTTAAAAATTTTAATTATTCTATTTAAAACTTTTAATTCTTGTAATTTTAAAAGCTTCATGTACTTTTGATCAATTTTGGATTTAGTGATTATAATTTGAATGGATTTTTGTTTTAGTTTTTAAACTTAACAGTAATTAACATGGTTAAACATCTAAATCCTTATGAAACTATAGAGGACAAAAACATATGATTAAAGAATACAAAATTAAATAATAAAAGCAAGAAAGAAATTTAAAACTGCAGGGATATTTCACACAACAATTGTCGCCTCACATCTACTAAAAATAGAGCAATTCTCACCCCACACTAACAGAACTTAACGCCGTTTATTGAAGAAACAAAAAGCTTCGCAGCCCAGGAGTATCACACTGACTTAAACTCAAAAGGTTGCTGGACTAGAACGAGAATATCTGTCGAGTTAACAAAGAGGATTTTTCTGAGGTTCTAATGGAAAAGGAATATTGGATCCCACAACAAAGGCATATCTGAAGGGCCAATAAAATTTCAAAATTAATCAAACCAAATTGATGAAAAAATACTAAAGCTTTTTACGTGAGAGGAAAAGCCAAAACCAACGAGATTGAAGAATCCACCATAAACAACCGTCATGATCATTGCAAAAGCATAAGTATGCCAACAGCAAATTGACAAGGGAGCACCATAAGTTTGGCACGCGCCAATCTGAAAGAGGCCACTGGAAGAGTTGAAGGCCATAAATTGTAAGCAAGAGAGGAATATATATAGACCATCTAGAAGCATATGTCTCTTTTTGCTCTGAAGCAAACAAGGATGATAAATGAATTCTACCACTAAAATCTGGAACTTAAACAGAAATGGAATCCCAAAATGCAAGAATCAGAACCTACAAAACCCAAAATCAAAACCTTCATCGTTCAAGTTTTTCGATGTGTTCGAGTTCGTTTTGTCTGAGTTGTTAACAGGGTTAATATTTACATCCGAATTTTGGGCCATAAGAATCGTATGAGAGATTGACACGGCGACGGGAGGGTTGAGTTTCAAAGGAGAGAATGAGAAGGGTTTCAAGTTCAAGCTGCAAGAGTTCATTATAGCGATACTCTGGAACATGCAAAGTTCTGTGCACATCAGAGGTTTTTTTTTTTTTTTAATGAAATGGCGTCAAATTATGTTAGTGTGAAGGCGGGAATTTCTCTATTTTTAATAGAATAGAGGTAAAATTACACCATTAAATAGTTTAGGGTGCTAGCAGCAGTTTGAAAATATATAGTTTGGGGTGCTGAGTGTATCTTAACATAAAAAAAAATTTAGTTGACGTGGAATAAGGTTTAAAGAGTGTAACATAATGATAAACACAACTATTTCAAAAGCATATAGTAATATATGATATGATTAAGTAACTTATTTAATTTCTTTAATGTTTTCAATTTAGTTAATTAGGTTTTATATTAAGGATTAAAATAGTATATGAATCAAAATAGTTTAAAATTAAGTAATTTATTTAATTTGCTTAATCTCAAATTAATTAATTGAGTTTTACATTAAGGATCAAAATAGCATGTGATAAAATACTTTAATTTTACTTTGTTATCGCTATTAAGTATTAACTCTTGTAATTTTACTTTATCACACTACTATAGAAACAAATTTTAACGTCGGTCAAATAGGCCTTTTAACGTCCGTTTTTAGAAGGAACGTGTAAATCAATGATGTTGTTTTGTCCACCTTTTAATGTCGGTTATTTATAATAAATAATTGATGTTAAAACCGAGCTTTCAAAAAATATAAACATAGATATGCAACCAAATATGTGTCTTATAGAAGCTGAGGAGAGGAAGGTGAAGACAATTTAAAATAAGTTTGGAAACACCAAAAAAATATATGTGGAGAAATATAATCAATATCAATAATGGCATATCTATAAATATAGATCTGTATCCCACCTTGCTGTTGGTGAAATAAAATCTATGTCTCATCTTCATTGAAGAAAGAAGGAAAAGAGAGTTAACAAATGTGAGAGAAAGTCAAAGAGGATAAAGAATACATAAAATTATTTCAACTGCTCACCTTGTCATTCAGCTGAAACCTCATACCTATATCTCTTCTTCACTTTCAAAACCATATATGCATGTGAACACCGTCATCAAATAATAACTTAATGTGATAAAATTGAAGAAAAGAAAGAAATCATACAACAATGCATTGGCAATGGCGGTGAAAAAAAGTGGTGAATATTACTCGAAAACTTTGGGGAACACTGGTTATGAGGGGAGGATGAAGCTTCAAGTGGGTTGAAGAAAGGGGACATCGGTGTTTTTGTGAAAATGAGAGGGAAACTGAGAATACACAAGGAGGGTGCACTACAAAAAAAATGTTTTATTTCTAGGGATTTTTTATGGATTTTAATTCGTAGGTATAAGGTTTGTGGAAATTTACTTTCTTACGGATCCACAGGTACTGGGAAAAATCCGCAGTTAAAAATTCACAAGAAATCTGGAATTTTTTTAAAAAAATATATCTTTGAATTTAATAACATTAAAAAATATATATCTCTGAATTTAATAACATTTTCAATATCCTACGAGTAGAAACACAAAATATAACATTTGCAAATTTTAGAGAAGAGTAGTACATTCTAGCAACCCTTTCCAATATATAGTAGTACATTCCAATATATCATGCCTATCCAATTCCATTTCTTGATATAGGTTTGTCTAGCTGGATTTCTTTTCAATAGTACATTCTAGCAGCCCTTCGTCACCCATTGAAGCGTCAAGCAACAGCCAGACCCACTTTGTGTAAGGACAAATATTTAGGAAAGATGAAGACACGATCTATTGTCTTCGTGACCCTGTCCAAAGCATAAGTGAAAGAATTAGACAATGAAAGAAACCACCTCACTCAACAAAATCATCTATTAATATCACCAGTTTAAGCAACTAGTGCATAAAGAATGACGCAATAAAATTCACTCATTCTTTAACTAGCATCTACAATACATTCTTAAACAATCAAAACCTTATCATACAATCTTGGCATAAAATGGAGCTAAATGTATTTTGTGCTTAAGCAAAATGATAGGAACTTTTGCTTCCAGATTCATCATAGGGAAAAGAGTTCTCTTTCCCCACAAGAGTGATAGCCCAATTGATCTCTTCAACTCCTCTTATTCAATCATAGATATAACAAGTGCACTGTCATTCAGCTATTTGATGTGTTTAAGCTTTCTCATACCCAACCAGCAAGACCCATGAAGGATGAAGACAAAGTTTAGGATTACGAAGTCTTCAATTTAACAGCAAAATGGTTAAATGGTGACATATACTGAAGCATCAGAGTGCTAGTCACTTTAGTGATAATGTAAACAGGATTTGATGTGATACAGAATATACAAGTACAAAACAAATATGAGCAATCAAGCTTTGATGGTGCCGAGCATGTCGATTAAAATATCAAAGAGCAGCATGATTGCAGTTCCAAAGACTTGATATATTAGAAGTGTGAGTGAGTGAGTCCCATGCTTCCAGCTTTCCATTCCTTGGTCTTCTTGTAATACTTGTACAGATTCTCAAACTTCTCTTTGCATTTTTTCCCACTTCTTTGGTATCCATACTCTTCACTCATTATCCTTAAACACGTGCACATGGATATATATACTCTTCACTCATTATCCTTCAATATTTCTTTCTCGTGTATCCTTAAACACGTGCACATGGATATTTCATTGGCTAAATTTCTTTCCTTGTGGTGTTATAGGTTCACTATGATTCTGGAGAAACTGTAAAGTTGACCTACCGAGTTATGAAGCTTATATGTGATACTGTTGTAGTCATGCATGAATGTGGAGAAGATTTGGGAGCGAGTAAGAATTCCTTTTTGTGTTCAGCTGTTTAGAGAAAAGTTTTTATCAACTGATATATCAGTTGCCTATGAACTGCTTCTACCATACATGAATACGGAGGCTTAGAAAATGTATTTAGATGGATTAATTTTGCTTGCAATTTGTGATTCAAATAGCAAGTGTCATAAACTTGTCATCTGGATTTATTACAGTTCCAATGGCTATTTTTATGTTTTTTTTTTTGCATGTTTTAGACTTCAAACATTGGTGACCGTTTTGTTTTCTCATGCATACGTTTCTCATTTTTCATCGTGTAAGAGAGTCAGAGCAAAAATTTTCATTGGAAGAAAAGATTTTGTCACTAAGAGCAAGTGTCCGTTCAAGTTAGTTCAATCCTGTTGCAATGTTTGCAACTATAATGAAGCCTATCTAAAAGAAAACAGATGGGTAAAACATATTGTTCCAATCTTATGAGGGTTTGTTTTCCTATCTTAAATGAGAGTAATTTCACGCTATTCAATAAAATAAATTCAGAATAAAATTAAACCTGAATTTCTACAGAGAAAATACCTGAGAGATGAAGAAGTCATTCACCGCATCAGCATGGAAGTCATTGGGGGATGTAAACTGTCACCTATTGTTCCAATCTTGCAGCTATCAAAATAAATTCAAGACAAATTAGAAGCAGCAAAAAGAAAATGGGACTATATTTATGATAATACGGTTGCTCCTACCTAGAAGAGGAGCTCAGATATGAATGACATCAATAGATTGCCTCTTGTTAGCAGAGCTGACAGGGATAGGTTCCCGAGTGAGCCGCCAATTTAAAAACCTCTTTCAAATTCCCTCCGTCTCTTTGAGGCATTTTCTCAAACAGCTCTCTTGCATCATTCAAATAGCCACATTTAGCTACCCAAGAAAATCCCAGATATCCAAACACTACAACCATCATCATCTTGGAACGAAGCTGTGAGGATGAAAGCTGGAACAGAGACGGTCGTGGTTGGGAGTGAGGGTCAGGTCCGGACTCAGCTGGAAAAATGGCCGAACAGGGATTCTGGACCACCTGGATCGTGCGACTGTGCGATGGATGAAGCTGGTGCTGGCTGAGACGCAATGGAGGAGACTAGGAGAGGTCTGGAGTGAGGAGTAGCAACGACGGCGATGCCTCCTACAGGTGGGTATGGTGCGAGTCTGCTCCTGGTGAATGAATGCACGTAACACCTTTTATTTTCCCTTTTTTTTATATATTAAATCACTTTAAAATTATTACTGGGTTTTGAAGGATTTAAATTGATATTTTTAGTGAATTTAAAAATTTTTTTTTAAAAAAATGTTGTTACGGTTTACTGGCCAATTTTCCAGATTTCTGGTCCAACTTTGAAGATTTATAATTAATTCTAGAAAAATCGAAATGGAGTGATTCCAATTTCTAAATTTAGCTTATTAAGTGATCTATAGGGAAAAATGTTCATTGGTTCCAATTCTTACCTTTTTGAATCAGTTTATTCCGAAAACATTGTAGTTCAAATGGTTACTTTCAGTTTTTCCCAAATTTTTCCCTTAAATTTGAAAAATCATATCTCATAAAATGCACATCCAAATTTTACAAAATTTATATCATTTTAAAGCTCAGGATGTGTAGTATTTAACTGAAAAAGTTTCAGCTCATTTGGAGCTCGTTTACTATTTCTCATTGATGTTTGAAACATGTTAGTTTCCAGGGCCTTTGGAACCTATTTGTTTTGAAATCTAACTTCTCTTAAAAATTTTCAAAACCTCTTTTTGGTTCATAACCAAACCCCTATCATGTATGACTACTTCCTTTATCATCCTTTAGCTTATTTATTCCATTTTCATGCATGTATCATCACATATTCACTTGCTTCTTCACATAGGGGTTTATAGTTTACAACTTTAACAACTTGCAAAATAGATGGCCAACCATCAACATATTTACACAAAATTCCTCAAGCAAACATAATATCTCCAACCATCAATAATCTCATTTTTACTCTTGCTTGAGCTTCCACCTACATGGTTAGTTGGGGGATGAGATTTGGGAATCCCAATAGCAAAACTTTCTAACACAATCATGAAAATAGCATGACAATCTTTCATATAAGTGTGAATTCATAAAAGTGCAACATGTAACAATCAAATGCATATGGCCATAGCAAACAATAGCACATTTTCACACTTTCATCATCATAATTTTCTAAACAAGTCATGCATAACTTAGCACATTTCAAAAGCTATAAAGCTTAAGGTTAAAGGGTTTTGCTACCTCTTTAGCTTAACTTCCTTTTTCACTTGAGCTTTAAAGCTCTCTTGGATTACTTCCAAATGTGCTCTTGAAGGCCTCAACCTCCTAATCATGATACCAAGGCATATCCATTAACTTCACATCATTAATCAAGCAATAATTTACAAAAACGCAACAACACTCCCTCTTACATTTTCAAGACCCTACAAGTTCAAGTCTTGGCTTTTATGGTTTTTCTAATACTTTTCAAATCCCTTTCCTATATTTACCCTACAAAAAACTTCATTTTAAAGTTTTGGAAGCATTAGAATCATCAAAATCCCACTCCCTCTATTTCTTTTAAATTTTTGAAAAAAAAAACAGAACCTAAGAGGGAAATTTGGGTTTTCAACTTTTGCTCATGAAGTTTGTGGTTTCTTGCTTCCAAACCACTTTATATGCATCATATAGCTGAAACACAACTCTTCCCCCTTCATTCTCAAAGTGGACGGCACCCCCCTTAAACTTAGGGTTTCAAAAATTTCAACCCACAACCCAACCACATCAATATATACATCAAAATGCTCTTTACTACTCAAGAAAGAGCTTGCAACCATTTACTACCTGTCTACATCTAAAACCTTATCTTTTTCATTTTCATCTCTTGAAACCCTAACTTTTCATCTTCAAAAATAGGGTTTTACTCAAGAAAATAATTTAAGAGGAAGGTAGTAGAAGTTGCAAGGAATAGGAAAATGTAGAGAGGTGATTGTTTGGGTGATTTACCTTGTTGTTGTGTGAGTTTTCTTCTTCCTCCTCTTGAGAGCTTGAAGGTGAAGGTTTTGGGAGCTTGAGAGGAGAGAAAAATCAGACCATGAGAGAGGGAGAGAGTGGACAAAATTTGAGAGCAAAATGGAGAGGATTAGTCACTTAAAAGTCTTCTTGAAAGATGAATGGATGTGATTAAAACTTGGTCTCCAAGTTTTGATCTTCAATGGAGGAGATTATGCCACTTGTCAAGCTCATGTGGTGAGTGAAAAAGTTGTCATCATTACTCTCTAGCTTGGGCTCCAAGACTTGGTTGGCTGACTGGCTCTCTACCTATCTGATTACTTGATCCGGTGGCACGCATTTCCGTAAAGTAACCTTTAATCGGGTAATTTTCTTTTTACTTTTCCAAAGACTCTCTCTCATGTGGCGCCATTTCCTATGCCTCCTTGATTAGGTAGCGTCATTTCCTAGTCCAAAATCTCCCCGAGTTTTCCTCGTAACTCATCAAGATTCCTCGATTTGCGTGCAACACCATAAAACGGGCTTCCGGCAGCCAATTTGACTTAAGGGCATGGAAAATTTCTATATTTTTTCCTGATACTCCAGCCCTTTTCCGTTCCTCAAAATTCTTCACAAATTTTCCGTAATTAATTTTCTAAGAAAATACTTTTTCAGGGCTTTTGGGCACTGTTGTTTTCCGTACTTTGAAATTGCCCGCACTGGATACCGGGTAATAATTTTATTAAATGCATTATAACCCAACTAAACTTTTCTCAATTTGTGTCTCTGGCGTTTGAGGACTCCTACTACCTCAAATAATTATTTCTCTGTCTTCTAGTCCTTTAAAAACCCTTAATTACAAAAATGCCATTGTATTTTGTACTTTGTCCATATTTACGAAAATGACACTACATTTCTTACTTTTCTCATAATTACCAAAACGCCATAACTTTTTCTACTCTTTCTTAATTCCAACCTTACACTTGGTTGACTTTGACATTTTTGGTCAACTTTGACTTTTTTTGTCAAAGTTGACTTTTTGGTCAGCTTTGACTTTTTGTTGACTTTTGAACAAATTACCAAAATATCCTTATTATTTGATGGCATTTTGCGTCCTAGGCCTTTTTATTCAAAATGACCCTTTTACCCTTATTGTATAGGCCAAATGATCGTTTTACCCTTTGATCATTTTTACTTAGAATTCTCAAGGCCCTTACTTAGTCGTCATCCTCTTTCTTATTTAGGCATTTTCCTTTATATTTTTTTTTCTATGGGTCTTAAACCCTTTCGTAATTTATCGATTTGGCCTTTATTTCCGTTCATGACTTTTGGGATATTACACTGGACGCAACATGAAATGGCTGCATGTTTGACCTCATTCACCCGTGAGTCTGTAGAGTGAGAACGAGATCGGAGAAGATGCTCGGCGGTGAAGAAGACACAGGATAATTCTAGGAATGGGTTTAAAAATTTTGGCAATGGATTTTTAAAAACCTTTTTTAATTGTAGAATAATTACGGATTCAAAATTCACAGGTAAAATACATGCAGATTTTGAATCCGCAAGAAATTGCTACGAAAATTTTTCGCAGGCATATCATCAGTTTTTATTAGTGGTGGGTTAAATTATAAAACAATCATCCTTTTAA
>JANTPZ010148405.1:0-16351 GCA_025593235.1 Vachellia pachyceras | reverse complement strand
GTATCTTTATGAAGTACTTATTCAATACTCAAAACTTTTGATTCAAAAAATCATTTTGCAATCTCTTAATACAATTTTGTTATCATCAAAACAAGGTAACAACAATTGTTGTGTGAAATAACTCTCTTGGTTAGCTTGAGAAAAATTGAAAAAAATTTGGACAGATTTAGTTAGTAAAATACACATTTTGAGTTTTGAGAATTATATTTTTGTGATGAATTGTAATATGTTTAATATCTCAATTACAATCTAGTTAATTATGACTTAGAGCTTGTTGAAAGGAAATGTAAATGTCATATGCATTAAATTTAATGTTTGATGCTTTGATTATTATTGATAAATGCAATTAGGAAACACAAGGCCTTGATGGAAGGATTTTTGGCCTATTTGTTTCGTTTTTATGTGTGATACATCCATTTATTTCATTACTTTGTAAAACTTATCTTGGTTCTTGCTTGATATTGCACTTGCATTGGCATGATAGATATGATTTAGATTCGTTAGCCAAATAAACCAAAAAGTCAACCCTAACAAGATTTTCAATTGTTTAACCCCTTTGAGCCTATCATTTTCATTTCACAAACCACTGTTTCATTGCATTATAGGCTCAAGTACATTGTGTTACTTCTCAAGACAAGACTTGATTGTATCATTGGACATTTACATACATTTTCAAATTTCTTTATGCAATGCTATAAAAAAGAGAAAAGAAAAAAGAAAAAAAGAAAAAGAAGGAGAAAATACCAAAAAAGGAGAGAGAGAGAGAGAAAAAGAAGAGAAAATGGAAGCAAAGAAAAAAATAGTAAGGAAAAAGAGAAAAAATGGAAGGCAAATAAAGAAAAAAATTGCTGATTAAAAAAAGCAAAAAAGGAAAGGAAAGAATGTTCTATCACTACAAAAAAATGTTTTATTCCTGCGGATTTTGGCTAAAAATTCACAGGAAAAAATTTTCCTGCGGATTTTAATCCGCAGGTATAAGGTTCATGGAAATTTATTTTCCCGCGGATTGGAAATTAAAAAGTGTTTTAAATAAATATGGGTATTTTTGCATTAAAAAATCCAAAAAAATGACTATATAATTTTTTTTATATCAAATAAACTTGAATGAACTAATGCCATGACCAAAAACATATAGTTCATTAAGAATTCATTGAATTAAATATACATATTGAGACCTTCCTGTCACTCAAATGAATTTAATGGAGCGTAACAAGTCTTTGTAAAATTTACTGGACGGATTTAAAAACTACACCCTATGTTTACATATCAAAGCACACTTTGAACAATCACAGAGGCCACTAGTAATAAAAAAATTATAGACGGTACTTCAATGAATCAACAAACTTAATGGAGCGTAGCAAGTCTCTGTTAACATGTATGATAAGCAATGGAGATCTCAATATTAGCCACATAAGTAGCATCAAGCAAAACTTGATGAAAAAAATGATAAGCAATGGAAATCTCAACACGTATTTTGGTGAAGAACACATCAAGCTCTTAGAAACAAAAATACAGAAACATGTTGAACAGTACTTACAAAGAATTTAAGTGCCTAATCTTCCCAATCTCTGGGGCCAATATCCCTTCCAAAGATAATGAGTTTAAGTCACTGCAAAAAAAAATCAACAGAAGAAGAAATATCTCGTAAGCATTTAATAAGTGCTATATAAATCTTAAAAGGTGAATTGTATTGGACAGGATAAGTATCAAAAGAAATTTTTATAAAACACAAAGAACAATTTACAACTATATATTTGTCATATTTGAGGTGTTTCCAAAAAATGTTTCCAGTTGTACGTGAACACCATCATTTGGATTCCAATTCATCAAAGCTCCATAAAACATATAGGCAGGAATTAGCCCAGTACAAATATGGATATGCACATGTTCATTACAACAGTAATAAACGCCATATCCTAAGCCCGAAAGTTTAGATGAACGCTATAAGACACACAATTTCGTTATTCTTGGATGGATCAAATAAAAATCCATAGCAGAGCTTGATAGGAAATTATTTTGGCAGCATTATTCTCATAAATAAGTAGTCTAGAGAAGGTTATTAACCTCTGTTATATTGTCCCATGTCAAGTTCATTATAAAGACAACTAGCCCGAATAAGGGGAAATAAAAAACCAACATATTCCAATGCAATTTAATGTTAAAACTATTAATGTAGGATTTGACCAAGAGGGGGTGAATTGGTCACTTTTTAAAATTAAAAACGTAAAGCACAGAATTAAGATAAAGTCACCGAAGGAGCAGAGAGATGTTGAACACAAGTGATTTATTCTGGTTCAGTCTTTCTGACATACGTCCAGTCCTCAGAGCACTTCTGAGACTTCCCAATCTACTATCAGCAACAAACAAAGGCACCATAAGCCATTACAATAGAGTATCTCTCCCCTTTACAGTTTTCACTAGAACAGAGTATCACACACTCTGTTTTTGACTTAAACTTAACCTAACAAGCTTAAGGCCCAACCTTGATTTTCTCACTGATTTACAATGAATATTTGCTAGATAAAACTCTCTCAAAGAGTATATATCAATTACTGAATCATAGACAGCAAAATGAATGATTTATAAAGAGAGAGCAACAAATGTCGTAAAGTATTCTCATTGTTCGTTGCTTTGTATTTAATGCTTGAGCTTTTATAGGTGAGAAGTAATGAAGTACTCGTTAGACTCATTTTAGTATCCGTTACTCACTTCACCCAACAATCTGCTTTGCATTAATGAAGCTTTTAATGTATCTTGAATGAGCGACGGTGAAGGTAGTAAACGGACGTTAAAGGCTTCACGTATGAGATTGTGTCTGCTCTTTATTCCTTATTCCATAAGTCAAACTTCCTGCATTTATGAGAGCATTTAGTATTCACAATGTCGTTACACAAATAAGGAAATTTTCTACAAAGCGTAGGTGAAGTGTCAGATATAAAGTTGTCAGACAAAGCAGTGCTCGAGCATAATGAATCAATGCTCGATTGTTGCAAAGAATGTCTTAAAGAAAATCTCAATGCTATGATTCAATGCTGGAGCATAAGATGAAAGTATTTGAAAATTGATCAGGATACTTGAGTGTTAAAATGCAGTGCTTCCAGTAAAATCAATGCTTTAAGTCAGTGCTCGAGCAAAGGAAGGATTTTGCAAGTAAAAAGCTCAATGCTGGAGCATTGAATTTAGTGGTTGAGTACTAACAAAACTTTTTAAGATTGCTCGAGCATTCTGTGCAAGTATTAAAAAATATAAGTTTTGAAAAATCTCAATACTCGAGCACTAAATCATGGTGCTCGAGCATTGTGAGTGCTGGCACAACTTGTTGGAGCATTTTCATAAAGTATGGGTGATCAGTGAAAAGTTGGGCTCGATGCTCAAGCATTGGATGTTAGTGCTCGAGTATTAACAATGCATCCAGTCACTACTGGCAGCATTCACTCACAGCACTATATAAAAACCTTCAATACTCGAGCACTGGAATCTGGTGATCGAGCATTGGCTTTGCTTGAGTCCTTTGCTGGAGCAAAGTGGAGTACCTCAATACTCGAGTACTGAGTTTATAGTGCTCGAGCATTGTGTCTGCTTTATGCTAATACTTGAAGTACTGGCTGACAGCACTGGCAGAAGCCTCAACACTCGAGCATTGTGTCCTAGTGCTCGAGCATTGGCTATGCTTCCAGCCAATGCTTGAAGTACTGACTGCCAGCACTGTCTGATAGTCTCTGATTTAAGCCCAATGCTCGAGCATTAAGTACCAGTGCTTGAGCATTGGTAATACTTGAAAGTTTTACTCGAGTGCTGAGTGAAAGTACTGTTTAAAAGCATAAGTTCTAAGTTACAGTACTTGAGCATTGAGTTCCAATGCTCGAGTATTGGCTCAGAAAGTACTGAATTAAAACTTTGAAAATGAATTTAAAGTATGCCAAGCTCTAGAATTCAAGTTTTAAAAAATCATTTTCAAATTCATAATTGCTTTAACACAAAACATCAATTTTGTTATCATCAAAACAAGGTATCAACAAAAACAAGAATGAAAAGGGGATTACCAAGTGCCCTAACATTGTGTTCTCGGCAAAAATCCATCAAATCTTTCATGCTATTCACAACCTCTGATATATTCCATTTATTGTAATAAACTAAGATAAGAAGACTTGATTAAAAAGGAAGTTCCTGATACTCACAGAACACTGAACAAGTCATTCAGAGAAACCCGAGTCATTCAGAGATATAGCTATGAATTTAGAAATTTCTGGGAGAACCTACAAACATATCACATATTGTTTTGAGAAACCCAAGTCATTCAGAGACTGTAAGTCCAAACTCTTTGCCAGCTGACACCCAGCTGTTATTACCCTGATGTAAAATAACGTTAGCTTTATCTTTAAAGAGGTCATATTTTAGATCTGTTGATTTGCGCCATTTTCCCTCAATAGGAGCCAAAAAAGGCATAGACTCTTGATCTGCCCAACTAGCATTTGACTCAAGCCAATCTATCCATTCAGCTTAACAATACCTAATTAAATCAAGGTAAAAAGTTCACGAAAAGAAATAAAGCCAGAGAGATTCTACGGTTACATTGCGGCAAGATGTTCATACTCTTTAACAGCCTCATTTGCAATGAAAAAAGATAATGTTGATCCAAAAACTGGAAAAAGGAAAAAATTGAGAAATTTTCAAGTTGTACTACTGGAAAGTGCTCATGCTTGTGAACATTTAATCTGGCCACATTATTCTCACAATCTCGTTACTCTTATGCGCAGAAGAAAAAACACTTAATCTTCAATCAAACTCGACTATTTGCAATAGGCAGAGAAACTTTTAGTAGCTATACAAATGTAGATGAAAAGCAAGGGAATCAAAGCAGTAGGGTCCGAAGATCGAATCAAGGTCCCTCATTTTTTGCAAAGATTTCCGAGCACATTTTTATTACCCACAAAAGAATGAACTAAATGAAGAAAAACCCAAATCACAAACAAACAAAGAAAGAAAATATGCTCACGAAAGTCTATATACTTACAAAAGCTGAGATATGGGTCTGGAAAAATGAGCGAGATCGGACAAAGTCTATATACTTACGAAAGGTGCAAGAGGAGCGGTGAGATCGAGATAAATGGGATGCTCTTGCAGTTGATTTGTCACCAAACAACAACCACACCGCAACCCTTACCGCCGTTCGTTGCCCAAGCGACTCTTCAATTGGCCTCCGCCACCCTTACCACCGTTCGTATTCGCAAAGCTCCAAGAAGCTTGTTCTCTGAAACACTCAAATCAGATTTAGCTGGTTAGGGACATCAAAAACCTTGTTCTCTTATGGCTCGTTACGGATTTGGCTGGTTAGGGATTTCAAACAAGCTCTAAGAAGCTTGTTCTCTTGAACCGTTCATATGACAAAGGTCCGGTTAGGGATGTGGCTGAGAATGATTTGGGAAAGAGAAAATGGCGCGTAAATTTGAAATCCTAAAATATTTTACCTGAGGATTTTGAAATCCACAGGCAAAATTATTTTTAAAATTTTTTATAAATTTTAAAAAAAATTAAAATATCCAAATATTTTACCTGCGGATTTGGAATCCGGAGGAAATTTACCTGCGGCTTTCAAATCCATAGGTAAAATTATTTTATGAATTTTAAATTTTTAAAAAATTAAAAAAAAATTAAAATCCCCAAATATTTTACCTGCGATTAATCCGCAGGTAATCACTTGTGGATTAAAAGTCCGCAGGTAAATCCGTAGGTAATTACCTGTGCAAATTTTCTGCAGGAAAAATCTATAGGTATATCATAAATTTTTACTAGTGTATGTGCATTGCATCCCATTACTTAGTAATGTGTATAAGTGTTTGGTGATGCTATCATATTGTTGTTGCATCATTTATAAATGTACTTGGGTATATGCTATTCATGATACTTCACTTGTTTCTATCCATCCATTTGTTTATCCACATCTCATTTATTGACATTTCCAATGTTACAACATAATAAAAGACCTATTGATCTATTTATGCTATTGCTATTAGCAGTGGAGAGCCTAGAACCATTATAAGCATATGGTAGAGTTTGGTTGGATGGATGATTGAGTAAAAAATATCTCTTGATAGAATTGAGTGCAAACACTTAACCTTATGAGGGTTTGTTAGTTATATTCATTCTTTGTTAATCTTTGCATCATTGCTTGATTCTTTTAGCATGTGGTATGAGCATGGACTGAAGATAAGTAATAAGTCATGGTTACCGATTACGATTCTTAATGCTAGCATTTGTTTGTTCATTTTTTATTTTTGGCTCTTAACTAAACATAGTTTTGCCCAGGACTGCAAAAGACTAAGTGTGGGGGAATTGAATTAATTAGATTTTATCAATTGGATTTGTAGCATTTTAGGGGATTTCAATGTTATTATTGGGATTTTATTGAGTTTAACTGCATTAATTTTGATTAATGATGTATATATAAAATTAAAGCCAATTAAAGATATTTTATAAGAAATTGGGATCAAAAGATAAAATAAAAATTTAGAGAAAGATCAAACTCATAAACCTATTTATTTTATCTTGTTTTATTTTATTTTGTTTTTATTTTATATTACTTTTATTTTTATTATTATTTCTTTTCTTAGGTTTTTGCCAAAATATATATGCATTCATTCTTTATCCATTCCTGGGACACAACCACCTGAAATAAAAAAAGGGGGTTATTATCTTTAATCATCCTTCAATTCAAGAGGAGAAGAGAATAATGTGCCGCCACCCCATCTATCCATTCCTTAACCTTTTATTAAGCCACCCATCAATTAATCAATTCCTTCACTCAACATTCAAAAATGCTGCCAATATCCATGATCTAGCCCAAATAATCCAACACAAGACGCCAACTGAAGCTTTATTTTGGGCCTCCATGTAGAAGCCCATCAGACCACACAACCCTAATTAATCCATTCCACAAGCAACCTGCCTGCTCCCTAATTCCTTCATCCAGTTCCAGCCGCCAACCATCAATTAATAAAAACCCTCAATTACACACTCAATCAGAGGGACACATTAAGGACGCCGCACGCAGATTCATCACACGCCTAAAGGAGGAACCGCCACCTCGAGATTCTCTTGTCATTATCCATTGATCTATTATGCCCCTTTTGGTACGCAGAATTGATTTTGATGGAATTGGAAGTGAAAGTGTGTTTGGTATGACTATGGAAGTATGATATAAAATACTAAAATACCCTTAACAAAAGCCCAATAAATTTACATTAAAGGCCTTATCGTCACCATCACCATTGCCCACTATGTCGCTACCTCCCATTTCATTGCCGCCACCCACCGTCATCACAGATCACCATCTCTACCGCCTTTCATCATCATTATAGATGGAAGACCTCCATCGAAGAACTCCACGAAGACCTCGCCGTTGTCGCAGATGGAAGACCTCCACCGTGCCAGATTGTTCTCGCAGATCGAAGACCTCGTCGTGCCAGATCTCCATCTCTGTCGCCCACCTCCATCTCTATGGCAGATTGAAGACCTCCGTCAAAGGAGCCAGATTGAAGAACCCCACCATTTCATCGTCTTCATCGCAGATCTCTCATCTTCGTCACTTGCCTCCATCGCCGGAGAAGAAGGAGACCACCCGCCTCCGTTGTCCACTTCATCGCGGTCGCCAGCTAGCCATCGCCCACTTTATCATGCCTAATCGAAGAGCGGGAGAGGGGGAGGGGAAAAGGGTCCAAAACCTAGTTCCATGGAATTGGAACTGGGTTCTTAAGGGTAGAGGTTGGAACCCAGTTCCAGTGTTTTTGGGTTCCATGGAATCCACTCCATGATACCAAACAAACCAAAATCTCACTTCCATACCCTCAATTTCACTTCCAGCTCCCAGGTTCCATCCTACCAAACGGGACCTTAATGATTCATACTCATCCACTTATTCCAGCATGCAGCCGCAATGTATAAAGGGAAGAAAAGACACTGCCAGGGGGAGAGTATTAGCATCACATTCTCATTCAATCAGGAGAGTAGTTAAATTCGTTGTCTGACGATGATGAAGAAACTAACATGAGTTTTTTAGTAATTAGAGGAGTTCTTTGAATTTTAATTTCACTTTTTAATCTCTATATGTGTAGATTGTAATTCTATGATTTATATATATGGAAGAGGATTATGATCGGTTGATGTAATCTTGATTGTATACTTGTGTTAGATTGGTACTTTTAATTGTGATTGGACTATAACATTTTTTGTTATTCAATTTATTTCCTTTATTCTTTTTAAATAAATTGATTTTCTAGGTTTCTCAGAATTAATTGAAGGTAAGGAGAATCTTTTATAAATCTAACATGAGCTAAGTACTAAGATATTTCTAATTGATTAATTAGGTATAAGTTTATATTAAATTAAAAAGGTAGGAATATTGATTAGTAAGGGTTCTTGCTAGTCCTTGTATAACACCTCTTATTTTCCCCTATTTGCTCATATGAGAACACTTTTGAACCACTCTTGGGCCTTATATATAAAAAATTGACCAAAATTGTGAACTTGAATTTTCAAAAACGGAAAATAAAATGTTACTGTTCACAGGTCATTTTTCCAGATTTCTGACCCAACTTTAAAAAATCATAATTAATTCTATAAAACTCGAAATGGAGTGGTTCCAATTTCTAAATTTATATTATTAAGTGTTCTACAGGGAAAAATACTCATTGGCCCAAAAACGTGCCCATTTGAATCAAGTTATTCCAAAAAGATGTACTGTACAAATGGTCATTTCCATTTTTTCCCTTAAACTTTGGAAAATCATATCTCTCAATATACACATCCCAATTTCGTAAACTTTATATCATTTTAAATATTAGGATGTGTAGTTTTTTACTGGAAAGTTTCAGCTTAATTGGAGCTCATTTGTTATTTTTATTTTCCACGTGAAACTAATACATTTTTCAGGGCCTTTGGAACCCTTCAACTTTGAAAACCAACTTTTCTTAAAATTCATCAAAACCTCTTTTTGGTTCATTAACCCACCTCTAACATGCATGCTCACTTCTTTACCATTCCTTGTTACTTTTAGCCCATCTTCATGCATGCATAATCACATATTCACATGACATTTCTTGTAGAGGTTTAGGGTTACAATCACAACAACTTCAAGGAGAGTTTAGCAACTCATATATTTAGATAAAATCATGCAAGAAAGAGCATCATCTTCATTCATCAATAACTTTTTCCTTACCCTTTATTGAGCTTCCACCTACATGGTTAGTTGGTGGGGAATGAGATTTGGGAATCCCAATAGCAAAACTACATAATCAAAATATTGTGAATGTTCATACATAACTTTAAAGCAAGTGTGTGATCATATAAACATGTGAAATATCAAACTACACTTTATAATGATATGGTCATAGCACAAAAGTCACATTTCATACACAAATCATCTACTTTAGTCATAATAAAAATTCATGCACCATTCACAACTCATTTTCATAAAACATAAGAGAAGATTAGCAGTCTTTCTACATTTAACTTTGCTTTCCTTTTTACTTAAATTCAAAGTTCTCTTAGATCACTTCCAAGTGTGCTCTTGGAGGTCTCAAATCCCTAAATATCATGGCATAACATCCATGTAAATATTCAACCATTAAGATGCAACAAAACTTGCAAAAATGAAATAAACCCCCTTTAGGTTTTCAAGAGTCCTACAAGTTCAAGACTTAGTTTTTATGGTCTCTTAAGCTTCTAAAATCCATCTCTTATCTTTACCCCACACAAAACATCATTCTAAAGCCAATGGAACCATCAAAACAACCAAAAACACATCCCTTCTATTTTTTTTGCTTGGCTGAGAAACAGTAAAAATGAAGGAAAGAAGGAGTTTTCAACTTTCAACATGTATTCTTGCATATTCATGCTCTCAAACCACTATCCATACATCATTTAGCTCAAAAATAACCCTTTCCTTTTAGAAAAAGTGGCATCACCTTCACCCTCAACACTTAGGGTTTTCCAAAAATTTTCACAACCATCAAAACAACCATCAAGCTCGCTTTTACTACTCAAGAAAGAACTTGAAATCTTTTACTACCTCAAAAGCCTTCTATTTTACATTTTCATACCTTGAAACCCTAACTTTTCATCTTCAAAAAGAGGGCTTTGATCAAGGAAATCAACCATTAAAGAGGTAGTAGAAGTTGCAAGGAGTAGAGAAATGGAAAGAGTTGGTGGTGTGGGTGAGTTACCTTGTTGGTGTGAGAGCTTCTTCTTCCTCTTCCTCTTGCAAAAATGGCCTCCTTGGGAGTTAAAGGGGAGAGAAAAATCTGACCATATGAGAGGGGGAGAGAGTGGATGTATTTGAGGGGGAGAGAGAGTGAGTTTGCTAATTTAAAATTGCCTCTTGAAAAATTGTGTGGAGGAGAATGAAACTTGGGGACCAAGTTGGAAAATACTTGGCTGTGGTTGTGCCATGTGTCCTCTCTTATTTGCTTAGGAAAAAGTGATTTCTGACTTCCTTTAAAAGCTTGATTAGGCTGACTAGCTCTTGACTATCCGGTTACTTGATCCAGTGGCACGCATTTTCGTAAAGTAACCTTTATCTGGGTATCTTCCTTTTTAATTTTTTGGAGACTTTCTCTCTCATGTGGCGCCATTCCCTAGGCCTCCTTGCTTAGGTGGCATCATTTCCTAGTCCAAAATGTCCCCGGGTTTTCCTCATAACTCGTCAAGATTCCTCGATTCTCGTGAAACACCGTAAAACGTGCTTCCAGCGGCCAATTTGACTTAAGGGCACAGAAAATTTCTATATTTTTTCCCTAATACTCCAGCCCTTTTTTGTTCCTCAAAAATTCTTTCCGAATTATCCGTAATTAATTTTCTAAGAAAATCCTTTTTCGAGGTTTCGGGTACTGATGTTCTCCGTACTTCGAAACTGCCCGAGCTGGATACCGTGTAATAATTTTATTAAATACTTTAGGACCCAACTAAACTTTTCTCAGTTTGGGTCTCCGGCGTTTGAGGACTCCTGCTACCTCGAATAATTATTTCTCAGTCTTTCGGTCCTCTAAAAATCCTTAATTACATAAATGCCATTGCATTCCTTTCTCTTTCTTACTTTCCACATATTTACAAAAATGCCACTACCTTTCTTACTTCTCTCTTAATTACCAAAATTCCATTACTTTTCTACTCGTTATCAATTCCAACCTTACCCTTGGTTGACTTTGACATTTTTATCAACTTTGACCTTTGTGTTGACTTTAACTTTTTAGTCAACTTTCACTTTTTGGTCAACTTTCACTTTTTAGTTGAATTTTGACCAAATTACCAAAATGTCCTTATTATTTGATGACATTTTGCATCCTAGGCCTTTTTATTCAAAATGACCATTTTACCCTTATTATTTGGCTAAATGACCATTTTACCCTTTAGTCATTTCTACTTAAAATTCTCAAGACTAGGGACTTAGTCAATTATGATCTTTCTTTCCTCTGGGCATTTTCCTTTATATTTTTCCTTATCTATAGGCATTAGATCATCACATAATTTATCGGTCTAGCCTTTATTTCAAGTTACAGAAATATGGATATTACACCTTGTGCTTAGTTAAAAGAAGAATTTAATATTAAAATTGGATAAGAATGGTTAGTGTATTCAATCACCTAGGACATCTATTTTATAGAATTTAAGTATATTCATTTAATTTAATTCGTTAGTAAAATCACATTTGATAATTTTTGGTTAATTTGTTATTTACATTAAATTACTTAGGAATTAAACATAGGCTCAATGTAAAGATCAATCTAGGTTAGTGCTACTATATTGTATTTATCGTAATTTTTATTTGATTGCCTCCACGACAAGGCTCATCGCTCCCAATCTTATTTCTTCACCTCTGATTTTTCAAAAATGTCAAATCCAAGAGAGTTTTCAGAGCTTTTTGGTTTTCTAAATTTTTTTTAAATACTTTAATTTCAAATTTTAAAGGTTAGCTTTTTTAAGTTTTTTATTATTTTTTTAAGTTTTTATTTATTTTATTTTTATAATATTTAATTACTTTTTTTTTTAATTTTATATACTTTTTTTAGTTATAAATTTTTTTGCAGATGGCTTATCATGATCCTGGTCATAGGTCTGGGAAGGAGCCCATAACCCCTGAAGGAGATATCCCTGAAGAGAGTGATGTAGTGCTGAGCGTCGACGATTTCGAGGTTGGCGATATCGACATCTCAATTGAGGAGGTTGAGATGTTTGAGGATCAGAATAACACCAAGGATTAAGGATTCCTGCTTCCTTCTACTAGCCAGTCCACTGGTTTTGAAGTGGACGTTCAAGGTAAGTAATCAAAATTTTAATATATTATTCAATTAAATTCATTTATTTTATTTGAGTCGTATACATAAATATTAATGCATAAATTCAATGTTCAAATCTGATAAGGGCGGTGGTGACAAAAAAGCTCAGACTGAGGGAGGTACATCAACTCAGTGTTAGGTAGAGGGTAGTGGTACCATGGGATGAGATCACCCGGCAGCCTAGTGGGAATTGCGGTCAACTCTACAACTGTCACACCCATTAATGGAATTGGAAAAAAATGGAAAGGGAGGATAAATTTTCCACTGCATTAATGGCATTGGAAAAAAAATGGAAGGGAGGATAAATTTTCCACTGCATTGATGGCATTGGAAAATATGTAAAAGGGCTTTAACTAGAAGCTTCAACCATTGTATTCAGAATTTTATGAAATAAGTTATGATTTTTCAAAGTTATTCAAAATTCAAGAAAATAAAAAAAAATCAAATAATGTAAAGGGGTAGAAATAAGATTAGGAGAGAAAGAGGAGAAGCGTATAATTAACGTAATATTATACGTATATGTTTTTAGGATTTGATATTTGCTTGAGCGACCTAAGGAAGACCGGAAAAGGGGATACCAAGGAAGTTAAAAGTAAACTAAGGGATACAGGTAGAAACCCTTTTTATCTTATTCTTATGTATTTAATTCTACATGATTGTACGTGCCATGTGATGTGCCATAAATTATTGCCGTATGATGTTGATTTGAAATCTCATGTGTAAATTATTGCCGTATGATGTTGAGGTGGGACCTCATGATGTGCACTATTGCTATATATGCCATATGAACATGTGGTTATCTTACATGATTGTGAATTATATATATAACTATATGATAAACTATGGTTTCTACGGGGATTTTCAAATCTCACCCTTACATTGCTCAAAAGGCAAGGAATTGGTGATAAGGGAAGCATAGGACGTAGATTAAGGGCCCTTTACATATAGGTTGACTTAATTAGAAGTTTAAGGTTTTATTTTAATATAAGCATTAATAGTGATAAGCCACGCCGTGGGGCTTCCAAATAGAAAGTAAGCTAAAATGCAATATAATGGCACTAACCTAGGTAGATCTCTACGTTGAGCCTATATTGAATTACTAAATAATATAGAATAATTAACAAATTAACCAAAAAGTATGTGAAATATGTATTATCTATGTAATTAGACTAAAAGCTATTGTTTATAGTTTCTCTCTCTTTTATAATGGAATGGATAATGGATGAAGTGAATCTCCTTGATGAATAACTTAGCCAATCTTTCTAATTATAATTAATTAAGTTTAGTTACACCTCACTAGTCAAGGACTAGTGAAGAAACATTCTCCTAATCAACACCACTAGTAAAATTTACCTAGCCACCTAGGTTTCTTTAGTTCACTAGAGGTGTCTTAAGAGGCTAGCTCACATTGGATTCACAAAGTTCCTCTCACTTTCAACTAAATTGAGAGCTTCAAGAACATGAATTATCAACTACAGTGAAAAAATAGGTCCACAGGGTAATTAACAATTCGTTAAGTGCAAATCCAATACAAGTATTAATATCCAGATTACACATACCAGTAATAATCCTCAAATATATATATGAATCACAGTCCTAGACACCTAGCAACTATAATCAAAATACATAGAGAATGGATACTAAGATTAGGAATAACCAAACTTTCCTATTAGCTCATGAACTCCGAAAAACTTTGTCAAACCATCAAGGAGTGGAGTGATCAGGCGCTCATGACAGGAGAACAACTATACCAAGCCTCAGGTCCTCCAAGAGCCATGGGAACTAGATCTAGAAATATGGTGAATAAAAGGGAGATGACGAACTGGAAAAATAGAGTGATATGGAGGGAGAAATGGAATGGGTGGAGGCGTGAGGTGTGAGTGATGGAATGGAAAGAGAGCGTGTAATGAATAGAAAAAATGGAGTAAGGTCATGGTATGGTTGGGTGTGTAGTAATCGAATAAGGGTTTCGATGGATAAATAAGGAGTAGTTAGTTAATGAATGATTAATGGAATGCATGTGGCGGCGTGAATGCTCCCTCAAGTGGCGTCCTTATGCGTGCTTGAATGGATTAGCTGAGGTCTGGAGCTCAATGGGTGGAGTGTGTGAATGAAAAATGAAAAAGTAAAGAGAGAGAAAAAATGGAAAGTGGCGTGAATGGAATGACGGTTTTTAGATGTGACGAAAAGGACAAAATAAATGGAGGTATCAAGGTTGTTGGTGTGTGAATGAAAAATGGAAAAAGAGAAAGGAATCTGAGGTCATGTAATTGGTTGGTTGTGTGCGAGATAATATGAATAGGCTGTGAAGGAATGGAAGGAGAGAGAGGACGTGCTTTTGTGAGATATGGAGTGAAGATGGGAAAAAGACAAAAAAGAGGATGTGATATGGAGAGAGAATTGTGAAGTGAAGGAATTGGGTGGGCAAGTCACGTGAATGAAAATGGAAAGAGGATTGGAAAAGGATAAAGGACATATGGATTAATTTAAAAGAGAAAGATGGATTGTGGAATTAAATGGAAAAAGAAAACAAGTATCCTCCATGTCTCTAGAAGATTCATTCCAGTTTGTTAGCCGCATTTGATTTTTCTCTAACTGTTTCTATTTCAATTTTGTTCCTTCAACCAGCTTAGTTTCAGCTACTCTCTTGAGCATTTGATTTCAAAATATCCTGCACATAAATCCAAATGTGATGGAACATATTATGTGATTAAAATAATAAGCATTAATGGAATTAAGGAATGATAGAAAAATCTCTAATTAATATTAATTCATATAATCATTCCTTAACGAAATTAATCTCTAATTAACACATTTTAAGCCCAAATAAGATACCAAATGGTCAATATTAGGTACATTTATTACATATAAAATAGAGATATATCAAATAGCTTAAATGATTATGAATATTTTATTGTGTAAATTATGTATACAGTAATACGAGACCGAAGGTAGATATATAAGTAAATGTTATTCTTAATGAATAACGAGTAAAAGCAGTTGAGCTATCGCAAATAGATGAATTTAACGGTTTTTGATAGAAAAATTGTTTTCAAACTACAATAAAGAATAATGACTAGGGTAAAACTTGACATTTTGGATTCAGATGGGGAAATAATGTTATAGAAAATTTATTCAAAACGGTTCAAAAAATTTCAGAAATGTCAATCTAAAGAAATTATGAAATAAAGTTATTTTATAAAAATAAGTTTTACACGCTTAGAATAGCTGTGCCAATAAATAAAAGGGGGCGTGACAACAACCGCTACCTGACTGAGTAGGGCGGGAACTTCATCTAGTTTAATATCAGCACTGAGACCTGAAAGAGGGTCTAGCAGAGCATGAAGAACGCTGTGTGGGAGAAAGTGAAGGTATGATTTATTTCGGTATATTTTTGTAAATAAAATTATTATTGTTTGATGAATAGTTTACTAACTTTTATTTTGAAATTTGTTGTAGACTAAATTTGTTATGCGAGATGCGTACAAAGAGTTCTCCATCTTGAAGATGGGAGAAAGGCGGAAGAACAGGCAAAATCACATGTACCACTAGAAGGATGGGGATAGGATCAGGACGATCAAGGAGTTAGAGGCAGATGTCCTTAACATAGTCGACACTGCGGATTGGGCTAAGTTTGTCCGATACAAGAGGTCACTGGAATAGAAAGCCCAGCTGAGGAGAGTTGTATGGAGCCGGGCCCGCTAGACGATCCACTAGACGGCAAGATCGAAGCCGTTCTCCATCGCCTGCTCCGAGTTTGATGAGGCAAAATAGAGGGAGGGACGGAAGGCAACTTACTGTTAGATATGATTAGTTTTGATGATGTCAAATAAGAGTAAAATGTTTTTACAATGCAAAAAGTTTTCATATTGCATATTTACCATGCATAATGATTTTACAATGCATATTGGTTAGTGATTATTTGTGCATTCATTTAATTGGAGGATGATTTGGTTAAATAACTCATTTTGAATGTTAAAATGTTTTAAATATATGTTTTGTCATTATACATTGTTTAACCA
>JANTPZ010148403.1:0-12255 GCA_025593235.1 Vachellia pachyceras | reverse complement strand
TAGATTTTTGATTTTGGCTCTCTTTTGGTGGCTGGAAAGTTAGGGTTCATGAGAGGAAAAATGAGAAAGAGAGGGATTTAGAAGAAATAAATGGTTGCAAAACACTCCTTGCATGTTAAGGAGAAGATTGATGTATATATTGCTTGGGTTTGATGTTTGTATGAATTTTTGGAATCTCAAACCCTAAGGGGAGATGCTGTCCAATTTTATATTTGATAAGGAAGAGTTTCTTTTGAGCTAAATAATCCATGAGAAGTGTTTTGGGATCAAGAATATGTTGTTATACATGATGAAAGTTTGAAAAATCATGTTTTGGCAATTATGTGTGTGATTTCGGTCTGACCTGGAACTTGGGGAAGGAATGTTCTTTTGATGCTTCCAATGAGTCTAAAAATAGTTTTTGTGTAGGGTAAAAGTGAGCCCAAGTTTTTGGAAGCATTAGAAAACATTAAAGACAAGTTTGATATCTTAAGGCATATGTGATTCAAGAGGAAGTTTAAGAGAGGTTTACAATGATTTTTGTCTTGGAAATGGCTTGTAATTAATGGCCATGATGTTGACAATTCTGTAGGCTAAAGTTTGGTGCAAGAGAGTGATTCCCAAAGTGAACAAGAGAGCATTCAAGTTAAGGGGATATTAAAGACACAAGGTAGCAAGACCTTCTAACTTTACTTTATGTTGTGAAATTGTATTGAAACTTTGCATGACTTACTTTATGAGAATGAAAGTGTGAAATTGTGCTTGATGTGCTATGGCCATATGCATATCCATGTCTCATGTGCACATTCATTCCATTTATGCATTCACACTTTTTATGAAACATGTCATGCATTTTATGAAAACTTGTTAGAAAGTTTTGCTATTGAGATTTCTTTGAAATCTCACTCTCCCCCACTAACCATTTTTAGGTGGAGGCACTCTCAAGGGTAAAGAGAAAGTGATTGATGCATGAAACAAATGTTGATGTATAATATTGTGGACTTTGTTAAGAACTTATGTATTTAGTTTAAATGTTGTATTGTGTTATGTATTGTGACTTGTGGTACCATGGACTCTTGATAATTGGTTCATGCTTTGAGAATACCTAATTACATAAGTCAATATGGTTAAGAAAAGCTTAGAAATCAAAATGACAAATCATGAAGTTAAGTATGGCAGAAAATTGGTTAAGTGTTAAAAGTAAAGTTGGTCATTTACCTTACTTTACCCTGTCGAGAAATATAGCAAATGAACTCCAATTGAGCTGAACTTTTGTGGAAAAATGGTTCACATTACAATATTTAAAACAAACTAAAGATCACTGGAATTGGAGTTTTGTGGACTTCAAATGAAGGAGTTACAACGTTTTGAATTTAGACTTTCTGAACAGTTTATTTTTCACCTACGTAAAACTCATTTGAATGAACTAAAACTTATTTGAATGAAACTTGACTTTCTAAGCATTTTTCTCTTTGAACGGTTTATAAAGGCCACTTTCTAAACCGTACCCTTTTTTGTGCTGTTTAGAAAGTGTACTTCATTCATATAATGCTACGTGAATGGTTACAGGGTCATTCAAGTTATTTCCTTTAAACTTCAGTAAAGACGTGTTATGAACTATCAGCTGACAGGGATTTAAAATTTCAAATCACCTTTTTGGGATTCACCATTTTCGAGGTACTTTATCCGTCATTTTCCCTATTATGTTTAGTAGAGAATAATTTGGGAGAGAATAATTAATATTTATGATGTTGTATTTATTTATTTGATATCTTGAGTATTTTAGAAATTTATTTATATTTAAAAAGATATGGCCATTAATATATATATATATATAATATTTTTAACTAAATAGAGTACTATTAAATAGTTAGATTAATCAAAGGGGATTTATTATTTCTACTATTATATGATTTTTAAAATATATATCTGTATATATATGCATATATTTATTATAAAAAAGTTTATAAATCAACTTCCATTGTGGTAATTCTTTAAAAAAGTTGAATTTTTACTTTTTAAAAAATTTGTTAAGCAATTCTTTTACCACCCAAATTAGTTGTAGACTAATGTATGATAATATATAATTTTGTAGATTAATTATAGAAAATTGTTGGTGTTGGACGACAATTACCATTGTGGTAATATTTTCTTGTTTGGCAAATGGTAACCACTTTCCTCTCATTGTGCATGCTTGTAACATGTTTGTTGATGATTTTAAATATTTAGTATTATGAAAAATGCCGTTGATATTTGGTTTGAATAATGAAACTATGTTGTTAATGAAATTGTCTTGTGGGACCTATTTTCACTATGAGATGATAGGTGTTATATATATATGATAGTATTGTTTCATAATATTGAAAATGTTGCATTGAGGACTTGTGACATTGATCATGATACATGACAAGTTCTATTATCATTTTGTCGATGTGTGAGGGAGTGGTGGATGTTGATTTGATGGGAGATTATTTTAGAAGAAATAAGGGGTGGCTTTCTTGTACAAAAAGAGAAAATAAGGTGGTAGGCTATCAGATATACACTAGTTAGTCCTTTGGCCCATTTGAATTTGATAGGGCAATGACACCTCACTATTATATAGTATAGGGGAACCCATAATCTGATTTTGTGGTCTATGGATTCTAGCTGATCCATATCACTTGATTGGTGAGCTCGTTGAATTGTACCGCCAGTCGCTTTTGCGGTTAAACACTCCCCCAACAATAAATAGTAAACATTGATAATTTAACGATTGTCTAATTTTTCTCTTGTATTGAAAGTTTGTAAGTACTTTAGTACCATGTTGTTAAAGAAAATTAAAGTACTTTAGCACCTAAAAAGCATTTATAGTATTTGATGCACATTAGAAAAAAATTTATAGATAGATTTGCATTTTTACTCTGAATAATTTCATAAAATGGGATTTAAACTTGTAAAATTAATAAATTGTTTTAAAACTATACATAATTTTAAATTATATTAAATGATTTTAAGAGATTATTATTTAAATAAGATAAATTTTTTTGAGAAACAAATGAAATATAAAACTAGAAATAATTGGAAGGATATAAAGCAGATGTGAGGAATATAAAATAGAATATAAATGAAAAGCAAATTTCAACTTTGTTTAATATGCTTCCTTTTCACTGATAGAATAGCTTGCAACCATAGTGTGCTTAAAATCACAAGAAAATATTACATGCAGCCAAGAAGAATAGATTTAAGTCTTTTTTGTTACCTTACTTGTAACCGTCATATTTTCATGCAAAATAACAAGTTATCGAAGAAAAGAGATTTCTTAAGTCTTAACATGTGGAAGCAAAAAGGAGACATACTTAGATACCTGAAAGTACCAAATCAATTAAACTCTTACCAGCAACATGATTTAAGTCTTTTTTTTACCATACTTATTGTTTTTCAAAAATAAAAATGTCAAAAATCTGTCATTTTCATCTCTCTCTCTCTCAACCGCTCCCTCTCTACACCTCCCTCCTTTCATCTCCTCTCCTTCTAAAAGACAAACTGCCCATTCCAACTGGCAAATGAAATAATATGCAGCATCCATTTAATACAAGTTCAAGCGTTTCCCTTTGTTTATCAACCTTTGCTTGAGGAAATATATTTATATTTCAGCTAAACGCATTTAGTTCTTTAAGTTTACATTAAATTTCAATTTGATCACTTAAATTTCAATCTGACCATATACTTCATCACCTTATCTCCTACTTTAAACTCTTTCCTCAGGATACCCTTATCATGGATTTGCTTCACCCTCTCCTTGCACAACCTAGAATTTTCATAGGCTTTCAATATGAATTCCTCAATCTCTTGCAACTGCAATTGTCTCTCTTCTGCTGCAACCTTCATATCCATATTACACATCTCGACTGCCTAATAGGCTCTATCTTCTATCTCCACTAGTAGGTGACAAGCGGAAGGTGACATGTCATTGGCTGTTTTGTAAGCTGTTTGGTATGCCCAAAGTGCTTCTTCCAGCCTCATGCTCCAAGCTTTCCTATTTGGCTTCATAATTCTCTCCAGGATATGTTTCATATGTTTGTTGGACACCTCTGCCAAGCCATTTGTTTGAAGATGGTAGGCTATAGAAGTTTTATGAGTCACCCAAAACTTACACAATAGATGTTCATAAAACTTTTACAAAAATGTGTCCCTTGATCATTGATTGATATGCCCTTGGTACACCATACCTGTGGAAAATGTTAGCCTTCGAGAACTTAATAACAGTTTGAGCATCATTTTTCCTTGTTGGTATTGCCTCCACCCACATTATAAGAGTAACCACATGACATAGGAAAAGGTGCCATGAAATCAATGCCCCAGACAAAAAATTTCACAAAAGAGCATAGGTTGCTATGGCATTTCATGTCTCTTTCCTAGGCTACCAAACTTTTGACATTTTTCACAAGATCTACAAAATTCATAAGCATCACTAAAATGTGTGGGCCAATAAAATCCTGCCTCTAGAACTCTCCTAGCTGTTTTCTTGGCACTAAAATGCCATCCACAAGCTAACTTGTGACAGAATGATAGAAAAGATTTAATTTCACAGCCAGGTATGCATTTTCTAATGATTTTATCATCACACAATCTCCATAAATGAGGATCATCCCAAATGTAGTATTGGGATTCCCTCTTTAGCTTTTCCACCTGAAATCTATTCAAAGAAGGTGATAAAACCTCAGCGACTAGAAATTTAACTATGTGAGCAAACCATAGATAAGACAGTTATAGCAAGCAATGCACCATCTAGAAAATAGTCACAGATCATATCTGCTTCATCTATTCCCTTTACATGGTTTGGGTAACCTCAGTTCCTTTACATTGTAGGGTAAGGTAAAGAAGATAGTACCACAATTTTGGCCTTGTCAACCTCAATTCCCTCTCTAGAGACCAAGTGTCCAAGAACAATTCCCTTTTCCACCATGAAGTGGCATTTTTCAAAATTAAGGATCAAGTTATTCTCTATGCACTTAGTGTTGGGATTAGAACGTACACGCAGCAGAATTTTAAATTTTCTAATCCCAAATACGGATCTGTCAAAGGCATTTAGATTGAGGAGATGAAGGCGTACCTTTTGCGTTTCGAAATTGTCCCTTCCTTTGCATCGGATCTCTTCAGATTCCACAACCTTCCACACTCTTACTTCCGATCACGAGGAGCCGACGTTCTTTCAATCACCTCCCTCTACTGGTATCCACGTGAACAGTCTCCAACAATAGCAGCGTGCTAGCGCCTCTTCGTTTCACTCTCTCTCTCTAGGGTTTCGTGGCTCAAGAGCGAATTCAAATTCAGAATGGGATGCCTCTTCTGTTCACGAGCTCTCATATTTATAAAGCTCATGATAATTTAAGATCAATCTTTTATTAATCTTTAAAAAATCTGAATTTGAATTTCAAGATCTAATCTTGCAATTCGAAATTTCAGAGGATATTTAAGATCTAACCTTGCAGTTCGAAATTTCAAAAGGATATTCAAGATCCAATCTTACAATTTGAAATTTCAGAGGATATCCAAGATCTAATCTTTCAATTCCAATATTCAAGATCTAATCTTGAAATTCGAAATTCAAAAAGGATATTCAAGATCTAATCTTGCAATTCCAATATTCAAGATCTAATCTTGCAATTCCAATGTTCAAGATCTAATATTGAAATTCGAAATTTGAAATTCGAATTCTACAATCTTAATTTGGATTAAATTGATATGATCAAATCATATCCATTTAATTAATCCAAATATTGAGCCAACGAATTTAACTTATCTTTATAAATTAAATTAATGCTAATTATTTAATTTATCAAATAAATTAAACATTAAACTAACACACACAAATATTATTTACATAATATTGTGCAATTTCGAATTTCAACATATATATATTTAAAATTCGAATAAACCCTAGAAATAAAGCTTATGTTGGGCTGTTCTTGCGTGGGATCCTGTAGGCCCATATAAAGTTGGCAGTGGGCTAATCTCACCATAAGCCCACAAGTCGCAAGCGGTCTCTAGCAAGACATTACGGCTACCCAAATCATACGGGGATCGTTAAGACGACGTAACCTTTTATACAACCACATCACGTCCTTTTTGTCATGCGATATCTCGGTCAAGGATGAGGCATGGATGATGTCATCCTCCTATTCCCGACCATTACTTTCTCGATCCCTGAGTAGGCTGATCAAAGAAAACAAAAACTCCTTTTTGTTATAGTATACCATACATTTCTCAGACTCACTCATCGAGGGGCCCAGTAATATCTCTCGACTAATGTAAGGGACAAATCCAATCTTGATCACTCATATTCCTCCACATGAAAACCATCAAGCCTAATTATAGCCTTTATCATCACCCGGTCAAATGTGACTTTTAACTAGGTCAGAGCTTAGTGACTTTCATGCAGGAATCTATGATGATCTCAAGTCAAAGGGCATTGTGATGTGATCGCATATGAGATAAGCTAATGACTTAGTCCATGCAGCTTTCTCATAGTGGGTCGGTCCAGCACCTTGTACTCTTACAAGTGCCCATGACTTTGACTCGTATCTCCATACCTTATCAAAGTCATACTGGTCTTACCTTATTTACGCTCCCGCATAGACACCAACCAGGGACATTTAAGACAATATTCATAATTCGTCTATGGATGTAATTATCACAACAAACATGCAAAACAAATGATAATTAAATGGAGAAAATGCATTAAAAGAAATAATGTGCGAGTACAATGATTGGCCCTAGGGCACAATTTCCAACACTTAGCCAATCTTTCTCAATGGTCTTTAAACATTCATCAATGTTGTCCCCATACAAGGTGAAATCATCTATGAATACTTCAATTCCTTACTCTAATAGCTTGCTGAAAATGGTCATCATGCATCTCTGAAAAGTTCCATGAGCATTACACAAACCAAAGGGCATTATTCTATATGCAAATGTTCCAAAGGGGCATGTGACTATGGTTTTTTCCTAATCTTCTGGGGCAATTGGCATCTGGAAATATCCTGAAAATCCATCTAGAAAACAATAATGAGATTTACATACCAATCTTTCCAACATTTAATCCATAAATGGCAGTGGAAAATGTTTTCTTCACGTTGCTTCATTAAGTTTCCTATAGTCAACACATACCTTCCATGCATTTTGAACTCTTGGGTATTAATTCATTCTTATCATTCTTGATTGCTATTATTCCACTCTTTTTAGGGGTACCATGGACTGGACTCACCCACTCACCATCACTAATGGGATATATTATGCCAGCACTCAAGCAATTTATTGACCTCTTTCTTTACCACATCCAAGATCAATGGATTTAACCTTCTTTGAGGCTGCCTCACTGGTTTAGCATTTTCATTCAACAAAATCTTATATGTGCAAACCAATGGATTTATACCAGGTATATCCCCTAGAGTCCAACCTATGGCCTTTTTATGTTGCTTTAACACAGTAAACAATTTCTCCCCTTCAGCTACATTTAGAGGTGGGAGAAATGTGATATCCATGCTTTACTATAAATTTTAATAACGGCTAAACCGATGGATACAGTTTGAGTTAGGGCTCAGAGATAGGTAGTATAGAAAAAGAGGGATGTAATGGACTAGAAAGATCACAGTCAATTTAGGCCTAATGTACCGAATTTCATAAGAACTTTGCAGTTAAGCGTGCTTGCCATAAAGAAATGGAAGGATGGGTGACCTTTCTGGGAAGGACCTAATGGTCATTAAATATAAAGAATAAGGGCAAAGATGGAATTTGAAAAGGGTAAAGGCATTATGGTAAATAAGGAAAAGTATAAAGGCATTTTGGTCATTTGACCAAAGTCAACTCGGTCAAAGTTTGACCAAAAATATCAGAAAAATTCACAGAGACCCAAAATGTAGAGAAAAAGTCACTTACCAGCATGTGAGGCTCAGTTTCAGTTAAATCAACCTAGATTGTTGTTAAGAGAATTTTAAAGGTCATTTAATTTTTGGTAATTAGCCAGAAATAATTATTTAAAGTATCAGAATGTCTCAAACATCTGATCTCAAGGCAAGTAAAAATAGCTTGAAATTTCCCATGTGCTAAATTAAAAATGACAGGAAAAATTGTCCCCATGTACTAAATTAAAAATGGTGCCATGTGTCCCTAATAAAAATGATAGGTATAACTTAAACCGATAAAGTAACTTTTTCTGATAAATTCTACCACTTATTTGGGATATTTATTCTTCCTTTTTATTCTTTAAATATAACTCTCACAAGTGGCATAAACACATTTATGACACTCTTACTTTGGAAACTCTAAGTTTCCATAAAGTTACTTGTGCTTCCGAAAATACGTTCAGGCGATTTTCTGATCGTTAACCTGATTTGACGTCACCAAAAATTCCTAAAATTCTTACTGACACTCTCATACTTTTTCATTTCTCAAATGGCTTTCTGAAATGTCTTTAATTAATTTTTGAAGAAAACCCTAATTCAGGGTTTTTCCGAGCATTTTCTCTCCGATCCAGGAAATTGTTTCTCACTTTCTCTTGGAAACAATTTTATAAAATACTAGAATTCAGACGTTATTTTTCCTTGCTTTAAGATCAAACATCTGAGGCCTCTAAGTATTTAAATAATCATTTTTGTCTAATTATTTATTTAAATATCCAAAAATTAAATGACCGAGAAAATTCCCACAACAAAAACGTCATTTTAACCTAAGCTGAGCCTTACTTGCTTATCAGTGACTTTTTCTCTATCAAATGGTGCCTTAAAAAATTTTTATGATATTTTGGTCAATCTTTGACCCAAGTGCCCTTGGATTTTTTTTCATAACTACCAAAATACCCTTGGTCTTTTCTCAAAATGACCATTTTGTTCCTGTCTTTAAAAAAATGACCATTACGTCCCTATCGTTTCAAAAATGAACATTATGTCTTAATCTTTTCAAAAATAACATTATATCCTTATCTTTTAAAAAAATGACCATTATGCCCTTACATTTTCTTCATTGGCAAAATGGCAAATTGAGACTTCCTTTCCAATTAGTGATATTTCAACTTCACCACCGCAATTTATGCCTTTCAAAAAGTTTTGTTTCCTGATTCTGATCTGTATAAAGAACTAATAAATTGTACCTACAATACCATAGAAGACGTCTTGGCTTGTTCATGGGTCCATATCAAATGGGAAGAAGATAAAGTAAACGACCAAAGATTCAGTTCATAAGCCTCTCTGACCCTCTGGATCCATGCCAGATGAAAACCTCGCCCTTGCAGAGTTGCCTCTACATCTCGCTTGAACCTCGAGATGATACTATCGTATTTGATCCTGATCCAGATGGAGTATATTCGGGGTTCTATTCTCATTTCTGGATCCTTTTCCACTATTGATATGATCGGCCTCTCTAGCTCAATCATAAAAGGCTCTTCCAGTGGCTGTCTCTGCCATGCATCGCATCTTAGTCTCTTCTTTACTGGGAGCTATTCCTCTGGTACCAGCATCTCTACCGGCTCACTGGTTCTGGGTTGTACTCACGAGGATCGTACTGATTCACTAAGGCTCGTAGTACAAGCTTACTTCTGGGGTGTGTGTGTTACGCGTATCACACCCAATGCCATAACATAACATATATATATGTCAACCTTTATCCAAGCATAACTCATAAGACAATAAGCACGAGTCACAAAACCAATTAGCATTTAACATAATGCAAATATACCAAGTAGTCAATACATAGCAAGGCACTTAACATGTTAAATAACAATGTATAACTAATGCATTAACAAACCCAATCAATCCCATAACCTTGCTCTGACACTGCCAAATGTGACACTCCTTAATTTCCCCTATAAGCTTCGTATTAGATCACTAATGAACCACTTTAGGGCCTTAGATAACTCAAATTGACCAAAATAATGAAATTTCAAATTTCAAAACAAGTTACTATTCATTTGGTTAATTTTCCAGATTTCTGGCCCAAATTTGAAAATTCATAACCAATTCTACAAAAATTGGAATTGAGTGGTTCCAATTTCTATATGAAGCTTATAATCTTATATATAGGGGAAAATACTAACTGGTTCAAAATATTGCCCAATTGATACAGTTTAATCCATAAAAGCATATTGTTTATTTCATTCTTTTTCATTTTCCAGATTTTTGTCTTAACTTTGAAAACCATAACTTTTCATCTACACATCCAAATCCAGATAACTTTGGCTCTTTTTAAAGCTTAGAATGTGTAGTGTTTATGTAATATTCACCTTTTTCTGTAAACTGAAATAGAGGCCAAACCGATGATTATGAGATAAGATAAGGCCAAGAAATAAAAGTACAGAAAGAGAAGATGTTGATGGACCAAAGAGACCCTGGTCAAATTAGTCCTAAGCTTTGAAATTACTAAGAATGTAAGCCAGGGACATAAATGTCATTAAGTATAAAGATCAAGGGCAATATGGTCGTTGGATAAAAGGGCCAAATCAGTAGTCAAAAGTCAAGTTAGAGCCCACAGATAAAAAGCATGGAAAAAGTTGATGCTGATGGGCTAGATAACCAAAAGTCAGACCTGGCTCAGCAGGAGAAATTTTATGAGAACTCCGCAGTTAAGCGTGCTCACCCTGGAGTAGTGTAAGGATGGGTGACCTTCTGGGAAGGATCCAGATGTCATTACACGAAAAGATCAAGGGCGAAAAAGTCAAGGGCAAAATGGGAATTATGAAAGATTAGAGAAAATAAGGGCATTTTGGTAATTAAGAGAAAAGTAAGGGCATTTTGGTCATTTGACAAAGTCAAACAGTTGACCAAAATATCAGAAAAATTCATAGATGCCCAAAAGATAGAGCAAAACTCACTGATTAACTAAGATTTGATAGATTGTCAAAATACGGCCTAGATCTCTGTTTAGAGAATTTTGAAGGTAAATCGGCCGAAAATAATTATTTGAGGTGTCAGGAGACCTCAATCAGTTGAGTTCAGGGCACAGGAAAATAAAGTGAATTTTATAGTAATTAATAAAATTATTGCCCAATATACGATTGATGTGAATTTCCCGATTTTAAGGAAAAAGGCCCGAAAACCCTGAAAATATAATTTTATTCAAAAATTATTTTCAGACAATCTGAAGGGCAAATTGAGTAAAGGAAAAGGGCTAAAATATCATTGAATATTTTGAAATTTTTAGTGCCCTAAAAATATTTTGCCCGTCAGAAATACGTTTTTCAGGGATTTTCGACAGGATAAAATTACCCTGTTATTTTTGGACGAATTTCAGGGATATTTTTGGAAAAATATTTTGCCATATTAGTAAATGAATTATGGAGATTAAAAGAGGAATAAAACTTCTTCAGAAAAGTGGAAAAATATTTACTGGAATTAAATTACCTTTACCGGTAAAAGTTGTATTCGGTAGAAGTAAACGAACGGTAACCGGTTTGGTTAGTGTATTCAAGGTTACAACCAGATTTTTAACCCCATGTACAACCATTATTACCACTTTATGAAGACCAATTAGAAGTAAGCAAATGTCAAAGTGGTGGCTTAATTTGAGACCATTAGATCAAGTTTTAATTTCAAGATTTAATCTTGGCCATCCACATTTTTATGAAGGTTTTAAATAAAACAAATTTTGGTCTTCTTCTCCAAGCCATTTGCACGAAATCTGGACAGAAAAGAGAGCCAAAGTTCACGCCATTTTCATGGAAACAAAGAAGAGAAAAGCTTCACAAAACTCAAAGTATCAAGCTTAAGCACCTAATCCTATACCTTTTCTTGAAGCTTGTAACTTCCTCTTCCTCTCTATGGTCTTAGAATATTGAATAAACTTCTCTTTCTCAAGAACCCAAATTAGTGTTCTTGAAAGAGAAAGTGAGAAAGAGGAAGAATTAGAGCCAATAATGATGTGCAAAATGCTCCTTGAGTTGTAATGAGTAGTTTGATATATATATATTGTGTTTGTTTGGTGGTTGTTTGTTGGTTTGTGAATTTTGGTATTGCAAAACCTTAAGGGAAGTGCTGCCAAAAATTTTATTGAATATAGGAGAGTTGAATTCAAGCTATATAATCCATGGGAATGAGGTTGAAAACAAGAAAATGAGGTTACATGTCAAGAAAAGTTGAAAAGAACCATTTTTCCAATTTTTGGAAAATTTCGTGCAAATCTGGAAAGTGCAAGAAGAAGTGTGTTTTTGATGATTTTAATGCTTTCATTGGCTCTAAAATTCTATAGGGGTAAAGTGAGCCAAGGAATTAGGAAGCATTAAAAACATGGGCGGACCCATGTTATACC
>JANTPZ010148401.1:0-13166 GCA_025593235.1 Vachellia pachyceras | reverse complement strand
ACTGAACCGGGTTCAGTCATCAAGCCGGACCGTTTTCCCGGCCGGTTCACCGGTTTCCGGTCTGAACCGGCCGGTCCGGTCCGATTTTTCGTTCCCTGTTAAAAAGTCTATTAGTTATTTTTATACAAAAAATTGTTTACAAGGTTGGATGCACTTTTGATTTAATTTTATGAGTAATTTTACACTTATATGATGAAATTTTTCTTTTTCACTTTCAAGATTAAACATAGGTAAATTTTAAAATCTTTTCCATTCTCAAATAAATTTAAAAGTTTAATTATCATTCTTTAAGTACAGTAATAAAGAATGTGTATATAAAAGTAAAATTAATATTTTGTTCTTTGTAGTAAAATTAATATACAAGTAACTTAGTCTATATATTTTGACTTGAGACAATCCAATATTTCATAACTTTAACTCATTGTAACCCGATCCATATAGTTTTAAACATTTTATATTTTATCCTATATATTTGAAAAATTAAAATCACTTATATCATAAATGTGGGAATGAAATATGATTAAAACGGGTTGAATTGCAGTGAATTAAATTTGGGTAATAATTGAATTAAAACTATATGAATTGAATTGCACTCATTTAAAGTATAAGGATTCATTTAAAACTATATATCTCAATCAAAAAATTAATTTTCACTATATAATCTCTCTTTCCCTTAATATAAGAGGTAAATAATTAATTTGCATATGTCCTAGTCATATACATTGTAAACACTCATTGATAGAATATTTATCATTACTATATGTAATCAATAGAAATATTTAAAAAAATTATAAATTTGAAATATAAAGTTAACTTGATTCAGCCAAAATAAATCAGGTTAGCTCCTATATTTACAACCTTAACTTGATTCATTTTCTCTTTTGTGTTTTTCAGTCCATCTTTGTTTATAACTATTGTGCAACATTAAACTTGTTGATACACACTAATAAACATAAAGGTAGAGTTAAGCTTTTCATCCACACCGGTTTAGGAAATTATGGATTTTCAACTGATCAGATCATTTGCACATCTATATATATTTTGACCAAATCAACAGATCTATATTAGACACGCAACTTACCTTCTCCCAGTCCATTAATTTGCATCAAAGGTGGTATGTGGCAATGAAGTCCATCCTTCTACTCCTTCATCAAAGACAAAGTTGAAAGTGAAAGCGCAGCGAGTGGGATATTGATCTCCATCAAAGACGCAATGCTTCTGAGATTGGGAGTCCATTAATCTCCATCGAGAAAGCAATAAGAAGCACCGAAAGTGAAGAAGCAGTAAGAATAAGCACCGACAGTGAAAGAGCAAGGAGCAAGAGATGTCCTGTTGGACAATATGGTTGATGGCGTCATCGTCATCTTCTACGACTGCAAGATCCAGATGAAGCGTGTAGCAGTATGGGGACATTGGGATCAAAAAAAGCTAAGGCTGGCATGAGTATGGAATTAGAAAAGTGTGTGAATGGAGTTGAAGTGGGGGGCTTAAGTGTTCGAAGATAATAATGTTTTGTTTAGCCATTGAAAACGAGAGCAAGAGTGATTACTCATTCCGATAGCCACACGCTTCTCCTTGCTTCACATAAAGTCTTATTATTATTATTATTATTATTATTATTATTATTATTATTATTTCTTCCCATCTTGCTACCTCCGAGAGAGAGAGAGTACACCAGCGGGTCCCACCATTAAAAAAATCAGTGTTAGTAATTGACGGTGATGGCTTTATTAGGCCCTTTTTATAATATTTTATGTACAATTATGCACCTCAGACAACTTAGAAAAAGCGTGGGAAATTTAGTCTTACGTTTCAAATGAGCAAGTTATTTAAGGAATGATCTGATGAAGAAAAATATTTAATGAGAGGTCCCATTGATAACATGAAGTGTTGTTAACATAGCACATGATGTTGTCAATACAAGGACCTCATGTTATCAATTGGGACATATCATTAAATATTTTTCTCCATGGGACCGTTGCTTAAATAACTTACTTATTTGGGACCTAAGACTAAATTTCCTAAAAAGTTTCATTATTAAAATTACATTTACACCTTAATATTCCAATAAAAAGTGGCATGCTAAAAAAGAAGAGATTGACAATAATGGATTATGAGGAATGTGCTAGACACTCATTCATCAAAATGTTTACTTGGAATTGATTGCATAAAATTTATTTAGCCTTTAAACTACTCAAAGTGCCCTTTACCAATACATGAAAAAACAAAGGTAAATAAAATAATAAATAAGAGAAAATTAATGAAAACAAATTATTTGTTTATATGGGAGGACTTGTCCTAGAATCAAAATGACAGAAAATATCTGTTTGTATGGGAGGACTTGGCCTGCACAAAAATCAAGATGTTGGGATTGAACTTGTCGATTATGTTATGGCCGGAGTCCTACTTAATATGACAGAAAATTAACAAGACAAAGTGTGATAAGAGATTAGAAAAACAATTACTGTTGAAATGTTTTTAGAAAAAGAAAACACTGAATAAGATGGGGGAATCAATGAGTTCTAGCATGGAAATAGAACTTAGAAGGGGCAACAGTTTATTATAAGAAGAATTGCAGCTACGTGTTTTCATTATGGAACATTTATGAGGAATTTTCAATATGAGGATGAGCATTCGGAGGATTCTTATTAGAATTCACTAAGGTAAAGACAATCTTCTACTAGAGGTAGTCAAATCCGAAGTACACAGTTTCGTGTTGTTAGACGAATGCCAGCAGATTCCGAGTATATCCATGATGATATTGTTAATGTAGGTTTATATATTAAATTGTGTAATAGGTTGAACTGTACTATTTCCTTCCGAAGCTGGCTAGTATTTATATATAAACACGCATACTCGTTTTCCATGCTTAGACAAATTAAAAATGGAAAATGACGGATAAAGTACCTCGAAAATGGTGAATTCTAAAAATGTGATTTGAAATTTTAAATCCCAGTTAGCTGATAATTCCTAACGTGTCTTTACTGAAGTTTAAAGGAAATGACCTGAATGACCCTGTAACCATTTATGCAGCATTATATGAATGAAGTACACTTTCCAAACCACACAAAAAAGGATGCATTTTAAAAAGTATCCGTCATAAACCGTTCAAAGAGAAAAATGTTTAGAAAGTGGAGTTTTATTCGAATAAGTTTTGAGTTCATTCGAATGAGTTTTACGTTGATGAAAAATAAACGGTTCAGAAAGTCTAAATTCAAAACGCTGTAACTCCTTCATTTTAAGTCCAAATTTAACAAATGATCTATGGTTGAAAAGCCTCTTGAGTCTACTTTTGAATGAGATGATATTTCAAATCAATTGGATATGTGGTTTGAGAGATATCATCAAAAAACCGAACATATGTCAGGAATAAACGTATTCCAGATATATATATGTTCAGTTTTTTGATTATATCTCTCAAATCACAGATCCTATGATTGTGAAAACTATCTCATTTGAAATTAGACACAAAGGGCTTTCCATAGATGGGTCATTTGTTAACTTTGAAGTTCAAACGAAGGAGTTACAATGTTTTAAAATTTAGACTTAAAACAGTTTAAAAGCACGCTTTCTAAACCATAGCTAGAAGCTGCAGTTTAGAAAGTAGACTTTCTAAACCGTTCATAGGGAAAAACGGTTTAGAAAGTCCAATTTCATTCGAATGAGTTTTAAGTTAATGAAAATAAACGGTTCAGTAGGTCTAAATTCAAAATATAGTAACTCCTTCACTTGAAGTCCAAATTTGACAAATGACCTATGGTTAGAAAGCCCTTTGAGTCTACTTTCAAATGAGATAGATTTCAAATCAATTGGATATACAGTTTGAGAGATATCATCAAAAAAGAGAATATATATCAGGAATAAACATCTTTCAAATATATGTTTAGTTTTTTTGACTATATCTCTCAAACCACAGATCCTATGATTGTGAAACCTGTCGTATCTTAAAGTACACTCAAAGGGGTTTCCATTGATATATCATTCGTTAAATTTGAATTTAAAATGGAGGAGTTATATCGTTTTGAATTTATGCTTTTAGAATAAGTGGATTTCATTCGAATGAACACAAGGTTCATTCGAACGAGTGAAACCTCTTCACTTTCTAAACCGCATTTCATCAGCTATGGTTTAAAAAGTGGACTTTCTAAACCATTCGTTGGGAAAAACATTTTAGAAAGTCCAGCTTCATTCAAATGAATTCAGGTTCATTTGAATGAGGTTTAAGTTGATGAAAATAAACGGTTCAGAATGTCTAAATCCAAAACGCTGTAACACCTTCCTTTGAAGTCCAAATTTAACAAATGACCTATGGTTGGAAAGCCCTTTGAGTTTACTTTCTAATGAGATATATTTCAAATCAACTGGATATACGGTTTGAGAGATATAATCAAAAAACTGAACATATATTAGGAATAAACATCTTCCAGATATATGTTTGGTTTTTTGACTATATCTCTCAAACCACAGATCCTATAATTGTGAAACCTATTGCATTTTAAAGTAGACTCAAAACTATTTCGATCGATATATCATTCGTTAAATTTGGATTTCAAATGAAGGAGTTACAGCATTTCGAATTTATGCTTTCAGAACAAGTGGACTTCATTCAAATGAACACATGGTTTATTCGAATGAGTGAAACCTCTTCACTTTCTAAACCGCATTTCATCAACTACAGTTTAGAAAGTGGACTTTGTAAACCTTTCTTTGGGAAAACGGTTTAGAAAGTCCAGCTTCACTAAGGTAAAGACAATCTTCTACTAGAGGTAGTCAAATCCAAAGTACACAGTTTCGGCTTGTTAGACGAATGCCAGCACATTCCGAGTATATCCATGATGATATTGTTAATGTAGGTTTATATATTAAATTATGTAATAGGTTGAACTGTACTATTTCCTTCCGAAGCTGGCTAGTATTTATATATAAACACGCATACTCGTTTTCCATGCTTAGACAAATTAAAAAGTCCTACGATTTCGAGCCTTGGCAAAATTCAAACCAGTTTCATCAAGTCATAAAAGATGAAGGTTGAGCTGGTGTCCAAACAAACCATATAGCCATATTTTCCAACACCCCAAAACCTTTCAACTTTTAAGCTCTCTTTCAGGGACCAGCTTGCCCCTGTATCGCACATTCGAATTCTACTTTTCTATCCCAATATTGGGAACGATGATATTGCTAATGATAGATTTGAGAGGCTAAAGATGTCCTTGTCTGAGACTCTAACCCACTTCTATCCACTGGCAGGTAGAGTCAGAGACAACAAAGTGATTGAATGTAACGATGAAGGTGTCGAATTTTGCGAGGCTCGTGTCTATGGCTTCCTCTCAGACATCCTTAAACAACCCGATGCCGACCTAGCACACCAGTTCTTACCTGTGGATGATGCCCATTTAGGAAGTGGATTTTTAGTGAAAGTTCAAGTGAACTTGTTTGATTGTGGAGGTTTGGCTATTGGTGTGTCCTTGTCTCACAAGATAGCTGATGCTTCAACAGTTGGCTCGTTCATTAAGGCATGGTCTTGTACAGCTGTTGGGTGCATGACTGAATCTATGCTTCCCAATTTTATTCTGGAATCTCATTTACCTTCCATAGAGTTCTCAAATGAAATACCACCTTTAGAGTTCGAACACTCCAATTGTATCACAACAAGGTACAATACAACCAACGTTTTCTTTTAATTTTTCTTAACCACTTGAGGTTTTGTTAAGAAGTTCAAACCTTGAATTAGAAAATTCAGACTGAATCGATTCTTGAAAAGTATAGTTTGGGTTCTCTTTACTCTTCAATGGATTTCCTATTGTTCTTCTTCCTGTTGAGTTCAGACACTTCAATATAGGATTATAAGACAGTAGTCTTCACACAAATTTCTGAAGCATTCTATTGGGGAAAGCAGTATGAATCGTTTCTTGAGGTTATACAAAATGCCAGGTTTTGTGGCATATATTTGGGTTAATACTATATGATCAAATTTTTGTTCAGATCCCTAATGTTTCAAATTGTAGTTTTGATCCCTAATGCATTAAATTGTTGTTAATATTGTTAAGTATAATAATGACTAAATCTAAAATTTGTTTAAGTAAAACTTATTAAAAGTACATAGGTATTAAATATACTTAAAACCTGATAAATTTTCGTCTTGTTAATGTACTTTCAGTTTTCCCTAATTATACTTAAAACCGTTAATTTAGATCAAGTCCTTATTTGTGTATAGGTACTAAACACCACAATATAAACCTTCAATTACCAAAATCAAAATTCAAATAAAAGTGTAAGAGTCAATAATTGATATTAACCCTAATTTTCGGTTTTTTAATCATTATAAAATATATAATTTTGAAATAATTGACTGAAGAAATTTGATTAGTTGATGATTCAAGCAAACACATAAACTTGATAATATTGTGGTCAAATATTAGAGCAGCATACATAAAAAATCACGTCAAAAAAATTGTACCTTTCAGATGCATTTGTGTTGTAAAGTTTTTCTCTTTCCCGCTATCAAAAATTATATATTACTTCTTATCATTAATGTAAAATCCAGTTGACAAATTTGGGAAGAAAAAGAAGCTAAATAAATCATTTTAAAGAATTCATATTTTATCATTTTTTTAAAATTAATTTATCTGAGTTATAAATAATTGATATATAATTTAATGATATATAGAAGTATTTCAGAGATGCAATGCAAGATATGCTATAATATAGTAATTTATTTGATTTCCTTAATTTCCATAAATTAGTCTACTGAGTTTTATATTATAGATATATTGCTGACTTCATTAGCATGGATCAAACATTCTCATTCAACTATATAAAATTTATTTGAGTGGATGCAGGTACGTGTTTGATTCCTCAAAGTTGACAAAGCTAAAGGTTGAAGCTGCAAGCAAAATGGTTGAGAACCCAACAAGAGTGGAGGCAGTCTTAGCCCTGATTTGGAAATGTGCCACAACAGCGTCAAGAACAAACCTAGGAATAACCAAAAGACCGTCCATTGCATTACAGGCAGTAAACATACGTAAAAGGACAAGCCCACCGTTACCTGAGACCTGTGTAGGAAACTTCGTGGGTCACTTTAAAGCAATAACAGAAGAGTTTAATGACAGGGAATTGAACTTACAGGGGCTAGTAATTCATCTAAGGGGAGGTCTGGAACACTTCTCAAAGGTTCATGTTCCGAAACTTTTAAAAGAAAATGCTTTCATGACATCATATCGTGAGGGATTGAAGGACATGGAACTGATGCACAAAGAGGATATAGATTTCTATATATGTTCAAGTTGGTGTCGTTTTGGATTTTATGGAGCAGATTTTGGATGGGGAAAACCCAAGTGGGTAAGTATTCCTTCTGTGAAGATAAAGAATTCTATTATTCTGATGGATACGAGTGATGGAAAAGGAATAGAAGCATGGGTGACTTTGACTGAACAAGATATGGCCTTGATAGGGAGTAGCCATGACTTGCTTCAATTTGCTTCCTTGAATCCAACTATCATTTAAGTTTCAAAGTAGATATATTGACGTACAGTTTGTCCTCTCTTAGTATGTTGTTGTTTTGCGTTCAATGTATCATCATCGTTTCAGTTTTTATGTTATGTTGGTGTTGTGTAAAATTTCTTCATTTCCACAAATTATTGGTTCAGGATGGTTATGTTGAGAAAAAAGGTACCACATTAATAAACGAAAACCGTCCTTACCAACCCATGTGATTAGTCTCTTCTGGTTCTGATTTGAAGTGACTGCAAAATGTAACTACAAAAAAATCTGACTTTTAATAGCGACAAAAGTCACCACTTCAAGTCGTTGTCGTAGCAACATTACAAAAGAAACTTGTATTAGTGACGGTTCCTTTATAGCAGTTGAAGAAAAATGCTATAAGTTGATAATTTTGTAGAGGTTTTTTTGGGCAACTTGCTGTAAATCTACAGCCCTTTAACTTAGGGAGCCTGTTCTGGAACTTAGTAGTGAACTTTTATAGTGGGTGGTCAAAACTAATCGCTACAAATTTGGCAACACGTTGGTGACAGGTGGTGCAAAGTTAGTGCCAACTTTGTAGCAGTTTGTAAAACATAATCGTCGGAAGAAACGAAATGTCGTGATTTACATTAGACTTGGTAGCAGTTGCAAAGCTGCTACAAATTTTCATGTTCACCGAGGGGACCTTTCTGATTGTAATAGAGCATTGTAGCGATTTTGGGGCAACCACTATAAAGTTTCCAATTGTGTAATATATTGTAGCGCTACAATATATAACACAATTGGAAACTCAATCTATCAAACGCTTTTTTCAGGTCAATTTTGGTCGCCATCTATCCTACTCTCCCAGTCTTCCTCCTCATTGAATGAATTATTTCTTGAGCAATGATAATGTTGTCTGCTATGCTTCTTCCTTTCACAAAACTAGCTTGCTGAGGGAAAAAGTGATAGCGGTTTGATATTTTAGTAATAAATTTTTATGTTATTTATTTTTTCCAATTATGTTATATATTTATATTTTACTATTTTATTAATATTAGTAAAATTTGATTATAAAAAATTGTACATGTTAAAATTATAGTTGATGGACTGTGATCCGAGGCATAGACCTAGAAAGGAGCTATTGATCTTAGAGAACACCACGGAAGCGACGCTGGGGGTGACGGGAATGACCCTCCGATTAATGTTGAGATTGTTACAACCTTGAGGATATCCCCATAAACCTTGAAGATGCCAAGCGGTTCGAGGATCAAGAGATGGAGATTGGTCAGGGGTTCTCATGCTCCTCTTCTAGTTGGTCCACTAGTTTTGAAGTAGACATTGAGGGTAAGTTAAATTGTAATTCTTATTTCAATTTTTGTGTAATAATTGTTAGTTAATTTCAATTTGTCTATTGAAATGTGCAAACTCAAGAGGCAATATCTCAAAGATGAAGCTAACAATGAAAGACACCCATTAGCCAGAGAGGGGGCATCGAGTTGTGGTGTCATGGAATGAACTCACGTGAGAGCCATGCAGAAAAGATGATCAGTTGTACAACCGCTTCCTAAAGAGTTGGGTTAACTATGGGCTCTTCAGCATCAACTACAGGACATTGAAGAAGGTCCCGAAGGGAATAGAGAATAGTGCTTGGCAGAATAATGTAAATGTCCATAATTAATTAATTTTTTTATTATATTTGAATGTTATTACTATAGAAAATGATGATATGATTGTTTGGATGGCTGCACCCAAGAGGAGGGTGAATTGGGTATTACAAAATTCGTTGAAAACTTAATTTATCAAAACACCTAAATCATAAGTTAATCAAAACAGAGTATGAAAACAGATTGAGTAAAAACGAGGTAATTAGAACTTAGAGAACATGAATGAAAGATAAACACATAACAATTTATCCTGGTTCAACCCTCTCTAACCTACGCCCAGTCCTCAGACACTTCTAAAATTTTCAATTCACTATAACTTCCAAGTTTTAAACCAGATACTTGGGAAACCATTACAACCACAAGTTCACTACAGACACTTGCAAAGCTGTCTCAAGTTTGTAACGGTGGGTACTTGAGAACCCCATAAATGTTTCCAGGCATTTATGAAACCCACTCAAGTTTGTAATGGTTGGTACTTGAAAAACCTTTACAATACTCCCCCTTACCATCTGTAAGGTTACACTCTATTTCACTCAGGTCTATCCTAAGTTACCGTCAAAGGTTGGGATGATTACATTTGGTAAATGCTTCATTCTATGAAGCGGATTGTATTGACACGGAAGCTGATGGAGAAGTATAATATCAGAGTCTGATTTCCTCGAATCCACACTCTGTTTTATGTTCGGTAACTCCATATACTTCGTGTCTCTTTCTCAGTTGGTTGCTTCCTCCTATTTATAGATATGTCAAAAATATGTCCGTTGGAGAGGAGCGTTGTATTTTCTTTTTGTCTTCGGGCTCCGTTTTTTAAACTTGATCTACTCTAACAAATTTGATTGTTGAAAGAGAAAGAATAGCTGTTGGAGTCCTGACAAGAAGCAAGTATTTGTCGAAGAGTACTAATCGTTAGAAAGTGTTTTGCTTCTGTTACACTTCTGCTTCGATGCCTAGTGATATGCATTAATGGGTCTGGCATGTAATATGTCCGTTGTCTGTAAATTTGTTCGTTGAGCCCACATCGAAGGCATGTTCAGAGATGCCTATTCTCATGAAGCATTTATGAGAGCAGTTGATATTCAAAAAGCCGTTACACAAATAAGGAAAGTTTCTGCAGAGCATAGGTGAAGTGTGTCAGAAACAAAGTTGCCAGAGAAAGCAGTGCTCGAACATGGCATTTCAATGCTCGAGTATTGCAACGAATATTTCAAAGAAAAGCTCAATGCTGGAGCATAAGATGAAAGTATTTGAAAAATATCTGAATACTCGAGTATTAAAACACAGTGCTTCCAGTGAAGTCAATGCTATGTGTCAGCGCTCGAGCATAAAGATGAGTTTGCAAGTAAAGAGATTCAATGCTGGAGCATTAGACATCAGTGTTTGAGTACTGACAATGCTTTTGACATTTGCTTAAGCATTTAGTGCAAGTATTAAAGAAATAACATGTTTAAAAGCCTTAATGCTCGAGTACTAAATCATGGTGCTCGAGCACTGAGAGTGTTGGTGCTTGCTGCTGGAGCATTTTCACAAAGTATGAGTGAACTGTAAAACTTTGAGCCGATACTCGAGCATTGGGTGCTAGAGCTTGAGCATTAGCAATGCTTTTAACTTTTTCTCGAGCATTTCATGACAATATTGAGGAAAAACTGAGTTTGGAGTCCAATGCTCGAGCATTAGGTGCCAGTACTCGAGCATTGGCAATACTTTTGGTTTATGTTGGAGCACTAGTGCAAGCATTGCGTTGAAAATATGATTTTTGGACTCAATACTCGAGCACTAGGTGCCAGTGCTTGAGCATTGTCAAGTATTGTGTAGAAAAACCTAATTCTAAGGCCCGATACTTGAGCACTAGGTGCCATTGCTCGAACATTGGAGTCATGGTCCAGATTTCAGCTTGTAGCTCAAATTTCAACGACCATATCTCTCTCAATTCAACTCAAAACTTTGCAAATAATTTATCAATGGAAAGCCCTGAAAGTCTATTTTCACATGAAATAAGAAACAGTCCCAAATATATTATATAAAGAAATTTATGGTAGATTAAATAAGCAAAGGTCAAAAATAATGTGTTTTGACCACCAAGTTTATAAATTTATATCTCCTTCATTTGACATCATTTGATGCTATTCTTGGTGTCTATAAAACAAATTTTAAGTCTAGTTTCATATGAAATTGGTTTCACATCAATCAAAATTGTATTTTAGGAGATATGATCAAAATACCAAACATATATCATGCTAACAGAAAACAGAGGAGTCTGATGCTCGAGCATTGGAGATCCAGTGCTCACTTCCAAGAGGCCAATACTCGAGTATTATGGTCTAATGCTTGAGTATTGACTCCCCAAATGTCAATGCTCGAGTATTATGTCCCAATACTCGAGTGTTGACTCCAAAAACTCACTAGGAAGCTCTGAGAACTCATCATACTCGAGTGTTTTTGAGTTTGTGCTCAAGCATTAACTTCTAGAATCAATTCTGAGCATCCAAATGAAGCTGAGATAAATGGTTAATCAATGTATAATGATAAAACATCTATTTAAAACATTTTAACCTTCAAAAAGAGTTATTTAACCACATTATCATCCAATTAAAAGAATAAAAATATAGTAGTGCATTGTAAAAAAATTTGCTCTTTTATGTTTGACAAATCAATATGGTTTAAAAAAACTTTTTGCTCTATTATATTTGAGATCATCAAAACTACTCATATATAACAATAATTATTTGTTGTTGTAGGATTAGTTTGTTGTGAGGGACAATAACAAAGTTTATTGCCTTTCCCAAATGGGCGATAGGTGGAAAAACAGGAGGAGCAACCAAGATCACAATAAGAATGGATAAGGTACGAAGCCCCTACACCAGCCGAAAAAAGATGTGTCTGATGTAATATCTATATTTTCTGTAAATTGAAATAAATGTTAATCGTGTAGTTACAGATTGAGTAAGGGCTCAAAGAGTAAAAGAAAATGAAATAAAGGGCAAAAGTGTCAATTTAGAAAAAGGTAGAAAACTAGGGACCAAATGGTCATGTTGCAAAATAGGGATCAAAGTGTCATTCCAAAAAAATTTGGGATCAAATGGGCATTTTGAAGCAGCAATGTCATTTTGGTAATTTTGAGAAAAGCCAAAGGGTATTTTGGTAATTTTGACCAAAATATTAGAAAATAACCCCAGGCACCAAAAGATAGGGAAAAATTCATTGATCAGTAATTGATGCCTCGCTAGATTTAAAATGACAAAAATAACCTTTGCACCAATTTTGAAAGTTATTTAATATTTGACTATTTAATAAATTTTTAGCAAAATATAATTATTTAAAATTTTTAGAGACTTTAAATATATGATTTCAAGGTAAAGAAAAATAGTTTAAAAATTATAGAAATTAATAAAATTGTTTCCATGAAAAAATCAGAAATAGTTTGCTAGAACTGAAAGAAAAAGCCTGAAAACCCCCAAATTAGAGTTTTCTTTGAAAATTAATTAAAGACATTCTAGAAAGTAATTTAAGAAAATAAAAATCATGAAAATATCAAATGAATTTTGAGAATTTTTAATGATAATAAACCGGTCAAGTGATCAGAGGTTTCCCGAAAATTATATTCTATAGCATAAAGTAGCTTTATGGTAACTTAAGTTTTTGTAAAGTAAGTTGTGGGATCCATGTTGTGACACTTGGTATTCTCTTGTGTCAAGGTGAAAAGTAAAACAAGATATTACAATCAAGTGGTAGAATATATCAGTGTAAAATCACTTTATCAGTTTAGGTGGGATCTACACTTAATTAATTAACATTTTATATTAGACGCTTTCCTCTTTCCTTTTCAGCCATTTGAGTTGGCCAAGTGCAGAAAGATAGAGGGAGAGAGTGACGAGCAATAGAAGAGGAAGGAAGAGAGCAAAACTCATCCAGATCACTCAAGGCAAGTTTGTGTTTTGCAGCAAAAGCTTCCATATTTCTTTGTTTCAAGTATTCCTCTTCCATTCTAGTAGTTTATCTTTGATTGGGATGGAATTCTTGCCTCTGGAAAGTTAAGATTCTTGA
>JANTPZ010148398.1:0-15508 GCA_025593235.1 Vachellia pachyceras | reverse complement strand
TTATCAAATGGTCCCAGGGGTGTTGTCAATACAGCGCATGGTGTTGTCACGTGACAACACCATGCGCTGCATTGACAACACCTCTTGGGACCATTTGATAAATATTTTAAAACTTGGGACCATTTGATAAATATCTCTGATAATTGGGACTGCACAGTAAATCTCCCTTAAAAATATTTATCTACGTGCATGATTAGATTATCTATCAGTTTATAAGGTAAATAGGTTAGTTTGGAAAGAAGTAATAAATATAGATACTTTATAATAATTTACTTCACTTCGTTAATCATTTAAAAAAATAATCAACCAACCCTTATATTAAAGATAAGAGGTATTACATATAAGAGTCAATAGATTTTTTAGAGAAATTAATGAAATTATTTAACTTATGTATTTATCATTTTATTCCAAGATAATTGTTGTAACGTAAATACTAATATATGATTTAATAATAAATATAAGTATTTCAGAATATATTTATATATTATAATCGAGTAATTCTTTTAATCTTGTCCGAGAAATCAACTATGTGCCGGTTTGAGAACACGATAGAAAAGCATTTTCACGCAAGTTGAGGTGAATATATGGATGGGATTATCTCGTTTTACTAAAAAATACTATTGAACGTGCGTTTGATTTTTACAAACGTTATTCCAAACAAACCACTTTCTCATGTTAAGTGGATGATACATAAGTGAGGTTGACAAGTGACTATTACGAGGTTAGGTGAAGATGGATAGACAAAACAAAGAGGGGGAGTCAATGCGCTTGTTTGGGAAGCCATTCTTCCCAACGGTGCACGTAAGCCGAGATAAAATCATCTCGAAATCTATAAAAACCATCTTGAAATCCATAAAAACCATCTTAAAATCCGTAAAATCATTTCAAAATTCCCAAAATACCTCAAAATCTGTAAAATCCATTTTTCTAACGGAATTCTCAAACAAGCACAATAACGTTAATAATAGACGCCGATGTCGTAAATGGCACGGCACATGTTTCAGTCCAACGCAAATAGTCACACAATTACCACACTGTCTCCCCACCGTGGTGGTGGTGCCCAGCTAAAGCCGATCTCCTTAGTCTTTGCTTTTCTTTATATCACATTAATAAATATATAAATAAATTCACTTGTATCTTTTCAAAACGAAACGACAGGGTGTAATATATATATATATATATATATTAAATAGCAGCCAATGGGATATGGAGTCATTGTTCCTATTTAAAAACGTGGTAGAAAAATACTTTTATATAAGTTGAGGTAAATATGTAGAGGAGATTATCTCGTTTTACGGAAAAATATTGTGAAACGTACATTTGGCTTTTGGAGACGTTGTTTCAAACAAAGCCATTATTAAGGGCTTGTTTGGAACTTTTACAGATTCTGAGGTAAAACCTAGGTTTTGGAGAATAGATTTTGGAAAATAGCTTTTACAGATTCCTAGGCAAAACCTAGGTTTTGAAAAGTGATTTATGATTGGGAAGTTATTAGCTTTTATGGATTCCGAGGTAAAAAGTTGGTAGAAAAGAGAAAAAAAAGAATGAAAAATTGGAGATATGAAATAGAAGAAAGAAAAAGTATGAGAGAGAAAAGAGAAAGAAAGAAAAAGTAGGAAAGTTGAAAGAGAAAGAAAGAAAAATGTAGGAAAGAGGAAAGAGAAAGAAGGAAAAAGTATGAAAGAGAAATCCTAGGTTTCAAATCGAAATTTTATAACTAAAATAGTTTTTTCAAAAAAAATTTATGCTTGGACAAAATCTAAATTTTAGGATAAAACCTAGATTTTGAAATCAAAACTAAGTTGGAAAGGAAAGAAGCCCTAAAACTAAAAGCTACGAGAAAAGACAGAAACGACAAAATCTCGCACCAACTTGGCGTCATCGCATCGCATCGCAGGTCCGCGTTTTTTTTTTTTTTTGGATTTGGGGGGAATCCATGTGTCGTTTTAGACGTCGTGTCGTTTTGATCTCCTCTTTATCATTCCAGATCATTCCTTGTCCCTTTCTGGTCTTTGTATTTTTTGGTTGCTGTCGCCGTCTATGCGATTGTTTGGGAAGTCATTCTTTTCAACGGTGTACGTAAGTCGAGATAAAATTATCTCGAAATCTATAAAAACCATCTTGAAATTTATAAAAACCATCTTGAAATCCGTAAAACCATCTCAAAATTCCCAAAATGTCTCGAAATCTGTAAAATCCATTTCCCAACGGAGTTCCCAAACAAGCACTATACAGCAATTCCTCATCATTAATAAAAACATAAAACTCGTACCTATTGTTTTCATACATGATACATCGTAATGAAATAATGACCACTTAATTGTGCTTTTTATTAAATTGTTTTCAACAATGAATGAATTGATAACAGAACTAAATAAGGAAAATATCCTCTTCAAATGCTTATATATATATATATATATTATATGTATATTATATTTCAAGTTCTCATGTTTATAATAAGCTGCTGTAAGTAAGGAAGCCTCTTGTTCGATTCTAAATATAAATCATATTTTATATTAATAATAGGACGTGTTTCCATTTATGCGGGGAGGCAGCTGCGTGTTATCTTAAATAATTCTACTGAATTTAATTTAAATATTACCCCTAAATTCAAATACACACACATTACGACTCAATCTACGAGATTTAATAGTTAACACTTCACAGTTCATGTTTTAGAAGAATTTCTTTTCAACGATATAAGTAAGTAAAGATAAAATTATCTTGAAATCCGTAAATTTTTTTCGGAATCCGTAGATTCATTTCTCTCAACGGATTCTTAAATACACCACAGTAACATTTTATATCAACACAAGTATCGGATTCGGATCCCATCAACTCACTTGGAGGGTGAATCGGACAATCAAATTTAAATAATAATAATAATAAGATTCTCTCATGACAAAAAAGTGGAATGAAATGAGCTATTTTTAGACTTGGAACTAAATTATTAATGGAGAGGTGATGACACGTGGATGCAGAGGCAACTGTGCGAGCTAGCAGGCACTTCATTGTGATTCCCCTTTTGGTTGGTTCACTGGCTCAACGAGGATCCGATGAAGGACCCAAATGTAAAAAATCATAAGAAACCGTTCTTTAAAAAGAAAAAAGGAAAGACGCTGGGGGCACCAAGGCAATATATAAAATACACACACACAAGGTCAACCAAACGAGTACTTTAAGATAGAACAGCTTTCGCTGCCTCTTGTTGACGATATGCTTTGCGCGGCAAATCCCACCCTGGGCCGAGCCCCTCCTAATTCCATTTGCTCTCCTCACTTCAAAAAAAAAAATACTATCGTATCCTAAACAAATTGATAAAACTACCATCAAGTTCCTGCAGTTGCTGATTCGGTTGACATTAATAAGAACATAATGTTGATTTTACCAATCTTTTAACATTTAGTTCAATAATTGGATTGTTGGGATCTCATCTCACCACAAGCACCTTATTCTGTCCTCCTTCCCCAATTTTCAATCTTTTCTGCTCCTTCAAATTTTGGGTATTAATACTAATCCCATATTTAATTTAATTATATATTAGAATTAGGTGGATAGTGAGAGTCAAATTGAATCCTTCACAGTTTGAAGAGTGTGGCTTGATCATCCTTACACATTGGAAAACCATCATGTTTGTTAGGTGTGCAATGGGACTCAAATCCAAACCCAGAATCATAGATCAATGGATTTCAAACTTGTAGGCAAGGCAACCCATGAGATCCTCAGAGACACGATTCCATTCTGGAGACAGGACTTGGGAACGTGTGCATAATACAACACAAAAATTATGATTATAAAAATTGTTTCATTCATTCATAGCAACACAACAGGAACATAACCGAGTCTCTACTATAATTAGATAAAAAAACTATATATATAATAGATGATTCAGAAGAACCCTTGGACGGCTCTAATAGCTCAGGAAAACCCAAAGGATTCTTCTTCCTATCCTCTACTACTCTCATCAATATGCCTCGACACATACGGTACAACTTAGTAAACTCTTCACTCAACAGCCAAAACCACTCACAAGAACCAACAAAACTTGAACTTGATCTTTTGCTAAGATACTGAATACTACTGATATTCATATTAATGGTTTCCTTATTCCTATGTTGTTGTTGAAGCTAGCTGCAAAATTTATACGCAAGGTATATTGAGGGGCTCCTCAGTCCAACCAGCAAACTCATCAGCACACAGATCAAAATCAAAATCGGGCAGCTCACTCGCATTCATGTCATCTTCATCAAACCCACAAATTTGAATGTCGTCCAAACCAAATCCGTCGTCCAAACCCTGACTGAAATCCTCGAACATTACCCAGTCCAGATCGAATCCCATGTTTATGTCTGTAATATCTCCTGCTGCTGTTGCAGATGATGTTGGTGGTGGTGCTTGTACCGGCGGCTCGTTCAGAAAACTCAAATCTGGGATTGGGAGTTCTGCAAATTCATTCTCAAAATCATTAGCCTCCATAGCTATAGTAGAAGCTACTGCTTGTCCTTGTTTATGTTCTTCGCTCTCTTCTTTGGTTGAACTCGTGTTGACAATGTTGGCATCCTCGGTGGATTTGGAAGTTGAGGTATCGAGTTCAAGCACAGAGGAAGGTGAGGTCTGAGAGAAGACACTCTCAGAATCTTCTGATACTGAAGCAGCAACTTGAGCTGAAGAATAAGAAACAATGTGGCTCTTCTCGGATTGAGCCTGAGCTTCTGCTAGAGCCTTAGCCATGGCTTCGAACTCCATCTTCTTCGTTTCATAGGCTTGAGAAGCTTCTTGTGCAGTATTATAAGTACCAAGCCAGATACGAACACCTTTAAATGGATCACGAATCTCAGCAGCCCATTTACCCCATTTTCTCTGTCGAACGCCTCTGAATCTGGAAGAAGACGAGCTTTTTGTTGATGGGGTTTTGGTCAAAACCCTCTTCTTGTTCTGGGTTTGACCATCCGCAAACTTAGAGGAAGATGTCTTGGTGACGGCTCCATTGTTGCTTTCCTGAAATGAGCTTTCAGTTTCAGTGGATTTAGACATGGCGGAAGAAAGAGGAAGAGTGAGCTCACGAACGATTCGCTTTATCTTCCTCGGCGGCCGTCGGTCTCCTTCGTCTTCGCTTGAAGACGAATCTGTGGCGTAAGGGTCGTCACAGATTATGCGAAGCTTCCTCGACCGACCTGGGTTTAGCTTCTGCTTCATCTTTTTGCAGAGATTGTTCATGTTCATCGTCTGATTTGACGGTTGATTCCGATGCTCCGGCATGGTGGGGGGGGGAGAGAGAGAGAGTTTGGGGAAAACCCACCAAAAACCCCTCAAAATACCCAGAAAATTGCCAAGGGAAATCAAAACAGAATCACGAGAGAACGAGACAAAAAATCGGAAAGGCAAAAACAGAAGGGATTAACAAATATCAAGTGAGATCCCCTCTGAGAAATATGAAAAGGTGTGAGAATCTTATATTGTGAAAGCAGCCGAAACACTCTACTCCAGAACAAGTCCTGCAAAAATCCAACCATGGTTTGATAAGAACACAGATTCAGACCACAAATCTCAAGGGAAACCAAAACCCAGAAAAAGGGTTAACGCCAGATTTGAAGGGGAAACGGAAAAAATAAGTGAAAAAGACACAAACCTTTTGGGTCTCAAACGCATCGAAGCCGTTGGGTTCACCAGATTCAACCTCTGCCTTGAAGAACAGAGAAGCATACAGCGGATTACAGAGCACACAGAGAAGAATAAGAAGAGCAAGGAAGAAGCAGACAAACCACAGAGCTTCAACGGAGCTCCAACCACCGAATCAAACCTAGACGACATAAAATCCTCTACACGGACACTGTTGGGGCGAAAACTCTCAACAGAAATCTGTCTCTCGCCTTCTTTCTTACTGTGTGCTCTTCGCTGGCCAAACAAAGAGGAAAGTGCGAGGTGAGGAAACTGATATATAAAGAAGGCCCCGACAGGAGTGTGAGGGGTACGAAGGGAAAGGATTACAAATATATGGCTATAATTTTCTGATCTCTCTCACAAAAACATGACAAAAAACATTATTTATTGCTAAGCTTCATCGATCTGCGATAAAAAAAAACCATTGACAAAGACCGACCGACTCTGAGGAAAAGAGGGTTAAAAAAAAATCAAAAGCCGACCCTGGTTGCCTGGTACACCCATTGAACAGAACGCAAATCTCAATACAAAACATATATCTAACCCTTCAAATTGTTTCTCTTCTTTCTGACAAGAGAGAGAACCTTATTTAATATGAAAATCCAATGACGACTCAAAATCAAATGCGAAAATCGAAAAGTAATTTCATTTAATTTACCTCCCTCTTGTTTTTCACTGGTAAGGTGGCTACCTCTTACATTGTCTCTCTCTCTGCTGTCTCTCTCTCTGCGTCTCTCTCTCTCTCTCTCTCTCCTCCTCTCACATTTCCCCCATGACTCCCTCTTCCTCCCCTCTCAAATTACTTTTTTTAATCGGCGGTCAAAATGTTGAAGGGGGACTGGATTGGTTCTCTGTGCGTGGGTATGTCAAGAATCAATCACAGAGATCTTTGTCCGCTTTCTCTGCGGAATGGAGTGATTATTATTAAAAGAAGAAAAAAGAGACAGGAACTACAAAGGAAAGCGGGAAAAAAGGAAACAAAGTGAATCGATTTTCACTGTTTATTCCTTCCAGGGATTTCTCTTGGCATGGATAAATTTTAACTTTCCATTTCTCTGATTATTCTCTTTTCTGATTCCCAGTTTTTGCTCTTGAATGTTGGCCAAAAAAAAAATTCACATGTATAAATGGAGAAACCCCTGAAAAAACCCAATGAAATTGTTAAAGAATAATTCAGGTTTCAAATTTTCATATTTTTAAATTAGGAGGTTATATCAAAAATAGATTTTAAAATTTAACAGAAAAGATGATATTACCCTTATTTTTTTAAGAAACGTGAGGAAAAATACGTAGGCTATGAACTGAAACTGAAAGTCAAAAAGAAAGAATTGTCATTTCTCCGACCACACTCCTATTTCTCCAACCAGTTCGCTCCACTTGCTCCCCTATTTTTCGACCAGTTCCCTCCCATTCTCTCCCCCAATCATGTATACTTGCTTCTAAATCTCTCTTTCAATTTTATCGGCTTACCAATCATTTGTACTCACAATTTCTCCCGTTTGTCTTTGATTTGATTTTATCATAGTAGTCATTTCTCTCGGCATCAAATGCAGTGAGGCAACATTGTAGGTTTGGCGTTATGCAAACCAATGTTGACAATTATGCATTAGGTATTAACAAATTCAGCTTAAGGAATGCTAAAAAAACACATTATACATGGTAAATTAACCAAACTTTTCATTCAAACTATCTTACCCCACTCATTTGTAGTCACAACGTTGGGTTTTGCTTATCTTAAAGGCGCACACATTGCCTGCAGGATTGATATGAGTCTACAATGGATATGAAGATACCAAAAAGGAGTAAAACAAAAATTTGAAGGGTGGAAAAAATGACAACGTAAAAATATCTCACCTAGCAAGTGTTGGAAATTTAGCACATTCCTACAATATCAGTCCACAGATAGCAAGTGCATTAAGACTCTCCTTGACAGACCTGAACACCTCCTGTGGCGTTTTCATCCTCGTCTTAAAGAACGAGAACTTTCTGCAATGAACTCTCTCTCCCCCCCCCCCTCTCTTTCCCTTTTTGTTTGCTTCTTCTTTAACTGATGATCTTCAGCTGAAATATGCAGCTACTCGAATTTTTCTTATCATAATTATTAATTACCAATCTATTGCACTTGCACTTGTCACCGGAGGAGCGGGGCCCTCAGAACAAGTACATAGTATCTGTAACTATAAAGACACATTCTAATGTCTGATAAAAGTCTTAAAATTAAAAAAACACATACAAAAATTAAGAATTTCAAACAATGAACGTATCCATCCCCTCCTTCATTCTAAGCATCAATGAACGTATCATCAACATATTCATCTCCTCCTTCATTTTGAGCATCCCTATGTTGTCCATCTCCACCTAATGATTGTCCTTCATGTCCATTTCTCATGAACTTGCAACTAAATACACTTGGATGTTCTTTTTATATGTTAACTAACAAAATTAAATTTAATAAGTCAGTAAACAAAGATAGAGGCATTATGAGTTTAATATCTAAACTTTCTAAACTTGCAAATGTATCTTTGGACCCAAATATGTTCACACTGCTCTGGTCCCTTGGAAGACATCAAGAATAGACAACATAACAAAAACATAAAATAATTAATTGAACTCTAGAGATTTCTAATTATATATTGAAGAGGTTAAGGAGTCAAGAGCTGAGAAATAACCTCTGCAATGTGATTGAAGGCTCCACTTCAATAAGTACACCAGGACCACATACAAGACACTCTTTATCCCTCTCAAATTCTGTGACTTTCGTATGTATGCCTTGTGTTCCATTATACCTACATAAGATTGGATTAATTAGTAGGCAACGGTCATACTTTATACTGTGTCAAACACGCAAAATAACAAGCATATTGTGTAAGCGCGTGGCTTTAATATCTATCAGGCAAAAGAGATATTTAAAACTGGCCATTTGTATGCTATTAAGCATAAATCTCTCCTCAAGCCCTTGGTTAAGCAAAATTAATGTTTAGTGATTTCAAGAGATCTCAGCTTTCAATACATAAAGAAAAGTCGGTCATATCGCCATTGTCAAAGATGTGATACTAAGTTCCTTAATGGATCTTCTCCTTTCCCCAAAAAAAGGGAATAAGAGGAATGCTTTGTCCATTGTCCAAGCCCATCACTTCTTGCACCAAGAGGCATGTTAATCATACATCAATAAAATCATTCATTTCATGGGCTTTTGAACAGACTTTCACAAATTGAGAAGATAGTAGAATTATCATAATTCAAATAAAATTAAAATTGAATACTAAGAAGTTAATTTGACTTACAAAATCAGGCTTGTCTACCCCCATTCTAAAAGAGGCCGTTCCTAAGAAAGAAAGTGATAAAATTAGCACCGATGATATGATCCACTTGGATGACATCCAAACTACTCTAAAAGAGAACATGGTAAAACCTCTTCTAAGCACAGAATTATTGTAATATGTCTTCAAGCTCCAAAACTTGCTTTTAGCATTTGCACACATTATACAACTGCCCTTGTATCTATCTTCGTAACAGACTAGAAAGGCACATGTTTCAAAAACCTAAAGACATTTTGAAATGCACTAAAATGAACTAAAAATTTCAAATGCATCCACAAGCTTGACTATGCACATGTATGCTTATAGAAAGAAGCATAGAACCATCTGTTTAACCTTCTCCAATCACAACGGAGCCTCTTTCAAATCACGGAAAGTTGAGTTACTCACAACTAGGTCCAGTATTTAATTTGTTCTGGAACTTCCTAGCAGCTATACCGGATGCGGTAAATATGGTACTTCCATTTCCATACTTGTAGAACCAACAAGTTTCTTATTGGAAATATTTTCTGCAAGTTGTGAAGATATTGCTCCAGATACAAGTTTCAACATAACAAAAAAAGAGCCAAACTAATTTCCAAAGCTTACAATAAAAATAAACCTTAAGATTCAGCAATTCTCTACTTCATTATATAAAAAATCAAAAGATATGAATACCGAAACATACCTCTGCATATTTGTAATCAGATATGAATCCCTTGCTGTCCAGAGCAACCAGGAGACCTGATTGCTTCCTAAAGGGCCTCCCATAATAACTTCTTTAAACAAAAAAGTTAATATCCATATTTGTAATCAAGCAAACTACCCCTTTGTCTTTCTCAGTAAGTGTGGGCAAATCAATGAGTTTGAGAGGCATGCAAAGTGAATAATGAACAATGTAAGAATTTTAAAACTAACTACACAAAATATTGAAAAAAAGGCTATGATTGTCAAGATGAATTAGAAAGCCTTAAACAAACCATTCTCCGTAATTGCAACGTTCCATTCTAAAAGTATGGTTAAACCACTCTCACACCTATGGAAGACCCCAAAGAGCAAACAATACTACTAAAATTCACAATTAAAATATGAAAGAGTGAAAACAGAAACAATGAGTCCAACAAAAAGTAATAATAAGACAAGAATTTTGGCAAGGATACGCAAGACTTTAACTTTCATCTTCTTTCCCTGCAATCTACAAGAAAAAAGCAAGCACAATCAAGGTTGGAACATGATCATCGCAGGAAGGGGGTCAAACTCAAATTTTAAAGATATATTTCAAATCAGAAGTATGCCATGTAACATCCCCAGAGCCCTCCCTCGTAGATATTGTCCCTGTTGCAAACAGAGCAGGGTTTTGTTTCCTTGGATTTCTACAATAACCCAGAAAACGCGTATACGAGGGGAATGTATCCACATCTTTATAAGGAGTGTTTCGTTCCCCTTCCCAATCAATGTGGGACTTCACATAGCATGGAACCAGCTATGGAATTAGATACTTATAAATTTTAGTTCAACGACACCAAGATCACCATTTATATCACTATTTTAGATACCAAAAGCATATCATTAGTTGAGCAAGAAACTATTGAAAAAAGCACAATCCAGAGGAAGTATTCAGACAATCCCATCCGTACCCATTGCAAGAAATACCCTTGACACTGGAGCATTCAAACTCCAACATGCATTTTTTATCAACTAAGAAGAATACATAATGAACTGATCACAAGGCATGACTTCTCGATCACATTCTAAATTGCAGATAAGATGAGATATCGGAGTACGTACCTACAAACCAAAGTTTGTGATTATGCTGATTGAGACAGTGGGTGGAAGACTTGTGGGATGGAAGGAAGAGATATCAGCACCGATTGGAGCATACTAGATGGAAATTTGGAGTTTCTATTGTTCCAAAGAAAGGTGTAAAAATGTTGGTGTTCCTAGTGCCTCTATCGTAAAATCATCGAATAAGTGGAGGGCTTGAATTGATAGTAAGAAAGGAGGGGAAAAAAGGCGTTTTCGAGCGACTGTATTAACCCTGAAAGAAAGGGAGCCATACATTCGCTGACGCGATCGTAGGGGAGGGACATAAAGCATGGGATAACCGTAACAGCGTCCTCCATGTCTTTCCTCCTCCCAATCATCGATGTAATCCCCAACTGACTCCCTTGTTATTCCTCCCTACGCACTTGTCCCTCATGGCTCTCATCTCTTGGGAGGGAGAGGAGGACAGGGCCTTGGAGATCGCGGCTCTCATCTCTTGGAATGTGCCGGAGCAGGAGGTGTTGGGGGAATATTCGTCGGAGAGCACGACTTGAAGAGAAAGAGGAGGCGGAAAAGGAGGAATTAAGGATTAAAGGAGGAGAGGCAACAGATAGATGAGCGAGGAACCTTATTCCAAAGTAATATATTTATTTAAAAAGAGAATGTGTGGCGGGAAATAAGTCAAAAATTTTAAAGGAATAGTGTTTTGGGCCTTATGGAGGGAATAATGGAGGGAAATTCCAAATTTATCTTTAATAATTTCTCACTAATTCAACAATTTCAAGAAGATTATGCATACACTCGCTAATCTTTCTCACTATTTAGAGAGAAAATATTAGTATTTGTTAAATTCTTCACTAATTAGTTAACCTGGAGAATTAAAGAGGAATTTAATATTCTTACTAAATTCCTCGCTAATTGGGAAATTTAGAGAGGAATATATAAGTCATCGTTAATTTTTTTTGCTGATTTGAAAAATTAGAGAGGAACATAATATTCCTGACTAAATTTATCGCTAATTGAATAATTTAGAGGAATGTCAAAGTCGTCGCTAATTTTCCTCGCTAATTTGGAAATTAGAGAGGAACTTAATAATCCTCGCTAAATTCCTCGTTAATTAGGCTATTTAGAGATGAATATCAAAGTCATCGCTAATTTTTCTCGCTAATTTAGAAATTAGAGAGAAATTTAATAATCCTCGCTAAATTCCTCGCTGATTGGACTATTTAGAGTGAAATGTCAAAGTCATCGCTAATTTCCCTCATTAATATGTGATTTTCTAGTAGTGACATAAGAAATGATTCTTCCTCACATTTTTAGAACAATAAGGGCAATATGGATTTCGAAATCCCTATTTAATTAAGGATAGTGATTTATTATTATAGAAATTGAAAACCCTTAATTGTCCTTTTGTATTTTCAATGATTTTTCTGGGATTTCCCCTATAAAATATTATTATCAACATTTTGTGAGTGAAGTTGTTTTTTTCCATCATCTTTCTCAAAAAAAAATCTCATAGAACTTGGAACCTTGTTATCATACTGTTTGTCTGGCGAAGCGATTGGAAAAGTCAAACACACGTTCAACAGTGTTTTTTCCAAAACGAGATAATCTCCTTCACACGTTTACCCCCGTTTGCGTAAAAATACTTCTCTACCATGTTCCCAAACGGGTACATAATCAATTGAAAATAATAAAAAAATTGGTTCCTCACAATATGTCTGTGATATCGGTATCCGAATTATTGTTGAAAGTTGTTTCCACATTTGATGGATAGCGATATCACCTTAATAGCATGATACATGTATCTAATGAATAATGTTAAAATATTAATAAAAAATGAGGGGTGTTATAAAATATAATATATAGTGTGGATGTTCTTATAATCATGTATTTTTATTTATAAATATATTGTAATCAAGATAGATTTAGATCCGATTTATTCGAAAGTCGGTTATGATTATTAGGAGATATTAGTTATTAGGGCATTTAATTTTGTGGCTCCCACATTGTCTATAAATACCCCTCTCAAGTTATGAAGAATATAATATGATCATTTTCTTCTTTCTCTCAATCTCTTATACTATTCTTCTCTACTCCCAAATCCCACCATTTCATAACACGTTATCAGCACGACGCTCTAACGAGATATACTACTTTATCTTATTCTACTTTTTCCTTCTTGATCAATCAAGGATAATCTGATGAGTCACTGTATGAAATTGTTAATTCTTTTACCGGATGTTTTAAACATCGGATTCCAATGGCTAGGATTGGAGATTATTTTTGTTATTATATCTTATTTGACTTCTATTTACAAGTTATTCATATTGATATTACTCGTTATTATATTTCACTCCCAGAATCGAGTTTTATTTTTAGATTTGGAAAAGTTTTTGGATCTAGGTCGAGTTTTTCAACTTTTGGATCTAGATCGAGTTTTTCAATTTTTGGATCTGGAAAAGTTTTTGGATCTAATCAAGTTTTTCAATTTTTGGATCTGAAAAAATAACAATAAACGACGATATCTCATGATTAGATATAGATTCATAAGGTATTCTTTTCCATCATTAGTCTTAGGTCAGGTTTGCTCTGATCAATCTCACCTTCCTTTTCTTTCAATTTGGGGTGATCCAAATTTTTCGTTCCTTTAAATTTTTGTTCCCAAAAGATTTGGATTTGATATCAAAATTATTTTGATTTGTGATTGCCTTTAAAATATATTTTTGGAATAAATTTAAACATGTTGGGAAAAGGTAATATTTTTTGGGAACATTAAGGAGATTTGAAAATTTATTTCTAATTTTGATTATTCTCTAATTCAAGTTTGCTCATCGGGAACCATTCTTTCTGTCCAGAGCTCATTTATAATTTTAGAGAAATGATAAATTTTTCCTTTAGGTAAAATAAAAATAAATTTTACAAAAGGATTGGAACATTTACTTGTTCTTGCAAATATAAATGTTTGAATATATATATATGTATGAGTTTTTCGTGCTCATCGGTATATGGATATATATTTGGGAAGTCGTTGATACACACTGTGTTTACTTTCCATATGAGGGAGCTTCCCGCCGGAATCTATGAATCTTTACCGGAAAGGTTCGATTGGGGTTTTAAAAAGGATTTATAATGCGTTTTCCCCATCTTGATATATATTATGAAAGATTCATTATTTTGCTTGATTCTTGTGGGAAACAATGTGGAAGACGCCCCTGGTCAGAAAAGGACCAACTGTCACCGGAAAAAGTGAGCCACCGTTGCCTGGAAAGAAGGGAAAATTAAACTGTGTGGCAGCTGAGTGGGGAGGGGCGAACTGGATCGAATTAGGTAACCCAACTCTCTGGAATGGCCAAAACGATGCATTTTGGCATGCAACAAGCGCCCCCTTAATAGCCCGAAATGGCGATGGGTATATATAGTGATGAGAGAATTGATTAAATTCCCATCAAGAATTATGCATATTTAAAAATCAAATGCATACGGTTGATATTTGTGTTCAGTATGCAATCTTGGGTAGTAGCTATAACATTGTATATGCTACATATATGAAGACCCATATGTTCTTTAGAACAATTTAAAAGAAATGCATAACCACCAAAAGTTGGTTATCCTCCTGAAAACCCATTATGAATGGATGCCTCTACATTTATAAAGTTTGATATGTTGGGTTAATAATGGATTTGCCCAATAAGCTCGACTCTATTCTCAGAAGTGAATATTGTGAAACATAATAATTGTGATAGTCGAGAAAGGGAATATGACCATAGTTTTGGATGTTGGTCAGAATTGTATTGGTTCTAATTCCCACCTGAAGTGGAGAAAAATTGATAAGAACCACACAAAAAGGGCAAAATATGGCATACTTAATAAATTGGGTGTGCATTGAAGCCTTCGGAAGAGCTAATATTATATGTTGCCGAAAAGAACAAAATTATGTTTTGAAAATACACTTTATTGTACCCAATTTATAAGAAAATTATAAAGTTTCATGATATTTGCAGAAATAGGAATAAAAGTTATCGTATGGCCAGATGCTATATATTTCCCCTACCTTATAATATAGTCAGATGCTACATTTACTTATTGTTATACTTACAATACTATAAAGTATTAATTATATATATGTGATTAATTAATTTTATTGACGTTATTGTTGTTTTATTTATATATATATTTGTTTTTTACATTTCAAGTTCTTCCATTTTACCTCTGACTTTGTATACAAGCAAAGTTGAAAGCATATTGCAGTAAACCAGAAGTTTACTGATGAATTTGATGTTTGACATACAATAGTAGACCAGCGATTTACTGATGAATTTGATGTATGTCATGAGATAATAAACCAGAAGTTTACTGAGCCAACAGTTTAATGAGATAAACCAGAAGTTTATCAATGAATTCAATGTTTGGCATGACCAGTTAGACCATCCCGGTTCAATGATGATGCGAGAAATGATTGAAAATAAATATGGTTATATCCTAAAGTGTATATAGATACCATTGTTTCTCATATGTTGCATGTTCTAAGGGGAATATATTATTGGCTCTCATAAAGTTAGATACAATATGAGCCTCTCACATTATTAAAACGGAAACAGGAATATATTTGTGGGCGATAAACCCACATGGTAAACCATTTAGTTACCATACGGTTTTAATTGATGCATCAACTAAATGGTCTCACGGTTATTTGTTATCTTCTTGCAACATGAAGTTTGCAAGATAATTTGCTCAAGGAATATGGTTAAGAGCACATTATCCTGATTATCCAATCAAGGAATGCT
>JANTPZ010148397.1:0-24718 GCA_025593235.1 Vachellia pachyceras | reverse complement strand
AAGTGGATAGTTGTGACAATACTCTGGTGGCTTTTGGAAATTCAAGTTTATTGCATGGTAGAAGGAATTGACAAATGATACAGCCACCGGATGATCTTTTCGTGGAATAAATTTGGATTACGACTTTTATAATTAAAAACAACAACGTGGGCTTCATTCTTCTTATAATTATAGATACGTTTTTTTAACTAACCACGGCTGATGCTACCAAAAATTAATTATGCATTGCAAGTGTACGGGTCGTGAAAATAATATATGGTAAATCAAGATCGATCCCACAGAAACTCAATCTAATAGGTAAATAAGCACTAGAAATCTAAATTTCGTTTAAGTTGAGAAAATGAAATACGAATAATGAAAATATAAATTTAAATAATTAAAATATTAATTCAAATGCACTAGAAAAGATCAATTGACACAAGCGACCTAGAGCGGCTAATTTATTCTTTAAGTTTTAGAGCATGTAATCACCCAAATAAATATATTTAAATTTTAACATGTTAATCTAAAATATAAATAAATGTAGTGTCTTCCAATCATCTACAGCCCTCTCTCAAATAAAACTATTATTCCTAAATAGCTTATTGAAAAGGCATTAACTCGAATGATCTCACTCTAATATAATTATATGAGTCCCTATGTATATTCCTATCCTAAAGGCAAATTAAAAATAAATTTTAATCTCACATTACTCAATTTAAAGGTCCAATTAAGATTCCGCTTCCGAGGTTAATCTAAATTCCCCATATTCATACTTTATGTTAATCAAACACTAAGTAGAGACAATAAGATTTAAACTGAATAAACACAATTAAAATTAAATATAAATAGATGGTTCAAACATGTTCAAATCCTTAAATCAGTTTATAGTTACTTTAGATCTAAAGAAAATTAGCCTCACATGGTTTTAATCAAACAAGTCCTAATAATATCAAGATTATAAAAAAAGCATCAAGAAAAGGAAGAAAGAAAATAAATATTGTAGAGTGATTGGCGTTTTTCTCTTCCTTCCTGATTATTTTTCTTTACTACGTTGCTTCTTGCTCTGCGTCTTGTGCGTGCTTGTGTCAAATCCCAGAAACTGTGCGCGTTCCTTGATTGCTGCTTGTGTGTCTCTCGTGCGTCCTCTTACTTTTGCTCGTCCAGGATGTGTATAGGCGTGCTCCTCTTTTTTTTTTTTTTGGACCTCTCCTCCCTTATATCAAGCTTTTGTCTTTTAGTGACTCCCCCAAGTATCTCAACGTCCTCACTTCTTTCTTGTTGTTTTGATTTCTTTTGATCTTTTTTTAATTTCTTGATTTACCAAGATCTTTTCCTTGGATTACTCCTGAAAAGAATATAACAAGATAATAAAATAAAAGGAAGCAAAACAATATATAAATAAAAAGTAATAAAAGCTACAAATGATTACACTACAAAAATCAGATTTCGCGATGGAATTAGCGACGGAAAAAGTCCGTCGCTGAAATGAGGGTCACTAAATTTAGTGACGGATTTAGCGATGGCAAATTAAATGACGGAATTAGCGACGAAAAAGTCCGTGGCTATTTAGCGACGGAAAATGCTGTCGCTAATTCCGTCTCTAGATTTCCTTTTTCCATCACTAAATTTCCTTTTTCCGTCGCTAAATTTCCTTTCTCCGTCACTAAATTTCACTTTTCCGTCGCTAATTAGAATATTATCTTACTTTTTCATCGCTAAATGCATTATATTCCGTCGCTAAATGAGCAATTATATGTATTTAGCATATCTATATTTGCTAATTCTATCGCTAAATTCGTCGCTAATTTTAAATATGAATAAACTACACATTTACAAAAATATTTTATAAACAAATTCTGTTTAATCACACAATGGAGCCAAAAAACAAATTTTAACTAGTAACATCAAGTATATATTATCTTTAACCACAAGCATACATTCTAATTTTTGAGTAAAGTCTTTAAAGATAAAAAAATACATATAAAAGTTAGGAGAGTCAAACAATACAATCATTGTTCAGCGATTCGGATCTGGTTGCTTGAAAGAATTTGCAGAACTAGTTTTAAAGGGTTCTAACAGTTCATTGTTGCATCCTGGAATCTCTGTATCCACATTAGGATTTTCTTTGCTTGACTATACTCTAAAAACTTCAATTTGATTCTCCTTTCTCGACCTCAATTAGGCACTCGCATCCCCATTGAAATGAAACATCAACTACATGTCTAACGATTGTATTCAACTTACACTTGTAAGTTGTATATATTTTGCCCTTCGTACTTTCAAGTCCACTTCAAAGTTGCTCATATCTGCCAGGGTGCCTTTAACTTTAATTGAATCAAGAAAGGTTCCATCATATCTTCCAGATATAATTAGCAGACTTTCAAGTGAAAGGTCTAGAATATAAAACGGAAATAGCTGCAACAAAAAAATAAAAATAAAATGGAAAACAACAGAGTGAGTCATTATATGGTGAAAACAGATTAACTGATACTCATGATCTTTTGAGTAAACTAGAAAACTGAAGGATGTTGCCGGTTACTAGTTCAAGAAATCATTATAAGTAGAGTTGTGCTTCTGATGAAGCACCTCTAGCGAATCAAGACCTTCTAAACTTTCCAACATTATATTGGAAGCAGTGATTGATGAAGCATATCTAAATACCCTCTGCATTCGAAAGCCAATCGAATCTAGACAAGAAAAAAACAGAGTGTAAAATCAACTAGGTGAAAAATCAAACCTGAAAATTATTCAAATTAAAATTCAAAGTAAAGCTAGGTGGACAAAGCAATAAAAAATTACAAAGTGCAATGAAATCCTTCTAAGCTGTAAAGAGCAGAAGAGGAACCCAAGCTTTGATTTTTGAACAATAAAATGCTAAAATACAGTCTTGGTAACTCGTGAAAGCAAGCAAGCACTAGATGTAAACAAACGTATTCATGTATTGGTATGTCTGTCTGTGATGGAAGACAGCACTCGCACAAGCATGTTTTCCTTTTTTAGATAGCTCAATCAAAGCAATAAAACCAAAAGATGTGCAGGTTTGCTTTTTTATAACCAAAGATCTAGAATTCAAATGTCCAATGTAACTATGATGGGACCTGGCATATAGATTGAGAGAGAGTTAGCGATTTGGGAGTACCTGTAGGGTGACAGTTGATGTAATAAAGCCAAAAGCATACTCACCAACACGTGGATGACGAATAATTGCTACCTCTTTAAATGTTGTCATGTTATGATCTATGAAGAAGATAAAATATCATAACAAATAGCTGCAAGCTCGTCACCAATATTTAGCAATGGTCACTCTATTAACAATATAGACTAGTAACAACCCAAATATAGGTGAAAGATGGGGTGTAAATTCCAACTGTACTGGGCATGATTGAGCATACCTGAGGATATGGTAGCACTAATATGCTTGGATGCTTAGTATATATGTCTGACAAAAACGTCAACAAGGAATACAAAAACTAAAGACATAACAAAACCAAGTCCTGCACCACATATTGAAAACCTTCGAACCAACACAACATTCAGAAGAGAAGTGCAGATACAATTCCTAGATCACTATATGAACAGAAAAAAGAAGAGTAAGAAGGAAAAACAAGTTGTTATGCTATAAGCAACAGGGTGTTAACCTATCTCAAGTGTGAATAACTATTTTTTAATAGACGCACCCTTTAGGAGTTGGTACACTTCCTTGGACTCTAGCTATACTACTAATGACCAGAATCAAGTAGGTAATAAAAAAACAAACAAAGAAATAGAACTAATTGCACAAAAGTAATTAATGGTTAGTCAGTAAACTTAACTCTTCCCTAGAATCCATCACAAAGCAAATTTAACTCACAAATATTTACAATGACCATTTATTTTCAGTATAGCAACAAGGAATAGTCACCATTAAATATACTTTTACAATTCAATTGACATATTATACATAGAATGACAGGAACAAAAATTTAAATTCATCCTTTTTCTCATTCTATCATTCAGATAGAATTTGAACATGTATCTCAGATCGGAACTTTGCTCTGAGAATAAAAATAATGCCTTCCTTTCATTGTATGGATTCACAAATCCATGCCTTCTTCTAAATTAACTTGCTATGTTTTAACATATAGAACAAAAATATTCCTCACGATTACGCAAAAAATTTTGAAGAGGACAATTACAATAATTAGAGCAATCGTTAATCAAAGGAAAGATAAATAACTCAAAAAATATGTCAAAGCCAAGCCTGGAGTATAATGGCATGAAGAAACCATCAACAAACTGAATAAACCACCATGTTATGAAAAAGGTAAACGCAACTGGAAAAAGAACTACACTGCAAATTCAAAATTCAGAATGATCTTCAGGCCTATGATACTGATAGAAGTAAGTTTATTCCATTATTTTCATTCTCATACCGAGGGAAAAAATTGGCATTCTCTAGATAAATAAGATATTCCTATACCAAGCCAACGAAATAAATTTGCTGAGGGATTACCTATACCTTTAAGAAGCTTTTCAAACAAAACCAGTCTCATCTTTGTTTCATAAAAAATAACATGATATTGAAACTTGTAATACCTATACCAAGCCAACGAAACCAACAAACTAGCAAGAAAAATGAAATGAAGTAAACAAATTAGAGAGCAAGAGGAGGCCAAGCCGATTAGCGGAGCAACAACAACAATAGTGGCAGAGGAATAAGCAAAATCAAAATCCATACGAAGTTGAAGAAAAAAGAACCTGAAATCGAGCGAAGACTTGAGGAGCAGAAGTTGAAGACGAAGACTTGAAGAGCAGAAGTTGATCGTCCATCAGTAGATAACAGACATGACGGTCGACCATGAAGATATTGGTCATCGAGCAGACAAGCAGATGACGGAGTGGCCATACTCTCACTGGGGTTAGGGTTGGGGATTTCATAAGGTAAAGTGGTCGAGCGTGATTTGGTAGCGGTTGAGCGTGATAGAAAGCCTCTCCAAAATTAGAACGAAAAATTGAAATATGAGAGGGAAAGTAATGTGGAATTAAAATTAGGGAAAATTGAAATAAGAGGGAAAATGATCCTATTTTGCTAAACCTCTAAAATTTAAACAATAATTAACTCCTTTATCCCTTTAAAATTTCATGCTAAAAATGAATATAAATAACTTAATATTAGAGTAAAAAATTTTCTTCATTAATTTGAAAAATTAGAGAGGAATATAATATTCCTCGCTAATTGGGTAATTTAGAAAGGAATATCCAAGTCGTTGCTAATTTTTCTCGCTAATTTAAAAAATTAGAGAGGACTATAATATTCCTTGCTAAATTCCTTGCTAATTTGGCATTTTAGAGAGGAACATTCAAGTCGCCGCTAATTTTTCTCGCTAATTTTGACATTAGAGAGAAATTTACTATTCCTCGCTAATTGGGCTATTTAGAGAGGAATTTCAAAGTCGTCGCTAATTTTCCTTCCTAAAATGTAATTTTCTAATAGTGTTATTATTATCTCAATGATTTAATGAATGTCCAAGATAATGCATATTTTCGTTATTTTAAACTCAAAATCTTTTAAAATAACAAATCCCTGATATAATACACTATCGGATATATTTTTCAATGTAAACTCTGAATCTTTTAAATTTATATTGATAACTCTCCAAATATATCTCAAATATATTAAAAATTGGAGAGTTATCATACCCACACACTTGCATCAAATCTTGTCCTCAAGATTTCAAATTTAGGATAATCAATGAATATTATGGAAGCAAGATTTTAAAGCAAAGATCACGAAGTATGAATCAATTCAAATTTTCAAGAATTTCATTTTCATTGAAATCTTTTGTATCTTCTAGAAATGGTAGCTACAAGTCAAATCTTTAGTCAAAGACAAATAACTATAGGATGTCCCTCACTAGTCAAGTGTTTTCACTCTTCTCTCACTATCCTTAAGGACTTGTGTTTCACTCATTTCCACTCAAAGTAGTTCATCTACCATAGGCTTGTTTATCATCTCAATCTCCATCATATTGTCTCATTGCATACACAAATCAAAAGGACTTTCTTAAGGTGTAATGCATAAGGTGGGATAAAGGAAAGAACAAAAATGATGGAGCGATATTTTGATAAGTGCTAAGCATTTTAATAAAAATGAAGGAATATCACACTTATTGGGAACAACTACTCATTTTTTTTCTTTCTCTTTTTTGTTTCTTTTTTTTTCTCAAGCACGTACGAAACTTTTTTTTACTTTTTTTTTCATTTTTTTTATTTTGTTGCCTTCTTTTTTCAATTCCTTCACTCTATTTTCTAATGTATAATACCAAGCACTTATTGATGTAAGGACATTTGAAATAAATAGGAAAAATTGCATCAAATCAAACAAAGGGTTGTTGGATTTTTTTTTCTTTTAAGGACAAAAGGTTTGCTCAAATTGGTTATGCAAAGGATTCACATGATCAGGGTAGACATTTGGCCAAACTGTGTATGGAAACTGAATGCTTAAATCATCTTTGTGTATGCAACAAGCACTGTAAGTTTCAAAAGAGATTCAAGATAGGTTATAAAGATAAGACTACAATGAATGTACTCCCTCTTAAAAGCAATGGATTTGAAGGCTCAATTTCCTCACAATAGTTATATTTTTGACATGCTAAAGTCATCTACTCAAGCCTAATAATTCTTTGACTCTTCGCTCACATTCCAAGAGGATAGAATCGAGTCCTAATCAAACTCCTCCATTTCAAACTCAAATCAAATCAACATTAATGATGTTCACAAGTAAATTCATGCTTCCAAAAAAAAAATTCAAATATTTGCAAAGAAAATTTGTGGACAAGCCATGCAATATTAGTGATCCTCACCTCACCCCCACACTTAAATATCACATTGTCCTCAATGTGAGCACTCAAATAGCATATTCACTAAATGATGACAGTTTTAACCATATTCAAGTGTAAAAAGGGGATTAAATTAAATAAGTCTAATGAAGCAAAACCTACAAGTGGCACTGCTTTTAAATATTAGACATAATATGATATTCATCACATACATTTTTAACATAAAAGTAGTAATTATTTAATAGCAATATGTGATCAATAACCAGAAGACTTTAAGCACAGAAAAGAAGAACACCCCCTGTTTATTTCTGAGATGCACTTTGAAGTACTCCTTATCATTGTTGCCCAAGCGACACATCATCCAGGCATGCAAGAGTCCTATAAAACCAAAAAGACAAAACAAAAAAATTCACCAAAAAAATAATAAATAAAGAAATGACTAAACCTTGGGTTGCCTCCTAAGAAGTGCTTAGTTTAAAGTCTTTAGCTTGACTATCTCAACAACTCAAGGAGCATTAACCAAAGTATGAATCGATTCCTGTCGATCCACCTCACCACCATAGTAATGCTTCAATCTTTGCCTTATCTCTGTAAAGCAATTCCCTGATTTCTCATTTTTTTAATCTCAACAGCTTCTTTGGATGACACAGAAACCACTATGAATAGCCTAAACCATCTCGACTTCAGCTTCCTAGTGAATAACCCAAGCCTTGAGTTGAAGAAAAGCACCAATTGCCCTGGCTCAAAAGTACGATATGGGACATATATATCATACATTTTCTTTTTCCTTTTTCTATAAAACCTTGCACTATCATGTACCTGAACTCTTAATACTTTCAAAATTGAGATAAACTTTTAGCTATAGCTTTCCTGTGGTCCACACTTAGCTTCTTGATCACATCACCTAACCACTTGATTACTTCCTTCATCATAAGATGCATTTGTCTCTGATTTTGAATAAACTTATTATGACCATCCTCCAAGGGTATTTTATGCATTTCAATTGAGTGGTTTATACCTTTAACATCTTCAACTTCATCAAGCTCAAATAACGCACCTTCTAAAGGATCTTCTATTGCATATGACTTTAAAGTCTCTTGAGTTGCTTCACCAAGAATATCAACGCTGAAACAATCTGTAGTATCTTTGTGATAATTCAATGCATCGTTCATATTGAAAAAAACCTCTTCATTATGCACTCTCATCGTGATTTCACCTTTTTCAACTTCAATGAGAGTTCAAGCTGTAACAAGGAAAGGTCGGCCCGCTATGAGTGGTATGTCCCTATCTTCGTTACAATCTAAGATAGTGAAGTTTGCAGGGAGATAGAACTTGTCAACTTTGACTAATACATCTTCAATAATACCCTTAGGATAAGCTAAACTTCCATCGGCAAGTCAAAGTGTCACAGAAGTTGATTTAGCTTCACCTAGTTGCAGTTTTCAAAATACAGATAATGGCATCAAGTTTTGATCCTAAGCCACACAATGCTTTGCCTTGAAATCTATCCCCCAATCATACAAGGTATTGAAAAGCTACCTGGATCTTTTTGCTTAGGAGGTATCTTGTTGAGAATAATTGCCCTACATTGCTCTGTAATGTTAGGATCAAGCGCTTACCACTAGGCCAAAAGCTATAGCTGTTAGTCAGGGCGCAACTCTATTTCCTTAACCCACAGTAGAGCAGACGCCCAAGCGTCATGGTTCAACTATGACTTGGCCCCTTGGACCTCCGCCATGGGACAATTGATGCCACACCTTGGCCAACAATCTCCCTCCAGCAATTGTCCTACTGGGAATCGAACCCATGACCTTGGCTCTGATACCAATTGTTAGGATCAATTGCTTACCACTAGGCCAAAAGCTATAGCTGTTAGTCAGGGCGCAACTCTATTTCCTTAACCCACAGTAGAGCAGATGCCCAAGCGCCATGGTTCGACTATGACTTGGCCCCTCGGACCTCCGCCGTGGGACAATTGATGCCACACCTTGGCCAACAATCTCCCCCTCAGCAATTGTCCTGCTGGGAATCGAACCCATAACCTTGGCTCTGATACCAATTGTTAGGATCAAGCGCTTACCACTAGGCCAAAAGCTATAGCTGTTAGTAAGGGCGCAACTCTATTTCCTTAACCCACAGTAGAGTAGACGCCCAAGCGCCATGGTTCGACTATGACTTGGCCCCTCGGACCTCCGCCGTGGGACAATTGATGCCACACCTTGGCCAACATGTAAGAGCTATAGTCTCATAGGCACTAAACTTCCTCTTCTTAGTCATCATCTCTTTCAAAAATTTTGCATAATTAGGCATTTACTCTAGCGCCTCGATGAAAGGAATATTGATATGCAACTGCTTGAAAATCTCAAAAAAACTTCTTATACTGCTCATCAAAAGCCTTTTTCTGGAATCGTTGAGGAAAGGGTAAACGTGGCACTCATTGAAGATTTTCACAATTTGCTTCCTTCTTCTTTACTTTACTCCTCTTTTTGGATTCCTTGTTCTCTTGTCGTTTACCTTCCTCTTTAGCCTTTTGTGTAGTCTCTTTATCATTCTTCACAACCACTACAATAGTTTCTTGGATTTTAGAATTCGAGAGCTTCTTAACATGTGGTTGTATCTCAGGTATATCTTTTTCATTTATAAGAGTGACGGCTTTACATTCCTCTCTCCCATCTCTATGAGGATTAATCAAAGTGTTACTTGGGAAACCATTAGTCTTCAAATTATTAAGATCTGATGCTATTTGCCCAACTTGTATTTCAAGATTCTTGATAGAGGAATCATACAGTATCTCAGATCTTTATTGATTTTACGCAAATTGCATTATCATATTTTCAAGCCTATCTAACCTCTTATCAATATGTTGAAGATGATCCTGCTGAATTGGAGGTTGCTTAATTTGAGCATCAAATCCTGGAGGATTTACCGGTTTAGATCCTGAGCTTGAAGTTTGATTTAATGCTTGACCTTAACTCCAAGAAAAATTAGGATGATTCCTCCACCCTTGGTTATAGTTATTGGAATAGGGGTTATTCCGGTTATCAGGGTAGTTTCCAGCATAGTTCGCAAGCTTTACTTGTGGGGAGATAAGGCACTGGCCATTTGTATGACTATCACCGCAATATTCACAAGGGGCATATACTGCATTGACTCCTACATGTCCACTACTTACTCGTGCTTCTAAGTTATCAAATCTCTTGTTAATAGCATTGAGCATAGCTACTATTTGTGAAGATGAGTCATCTGTGACTCTCTCAAGTGACTTTACTTGCTTCCTTTCATTATTGTTTTGGATGAAATTAGCTAACAAATCATCCAAACAACTCTAGACATAATTCACCGGTTTCTTTGTAATTCCCCATTAGTGACAGCATTCATCTCAAACTTAGATTCAAGAGTCAATCAGGTACTAAAGATTTGAAGTAAGACCCACTTTTCACTACTACAAAAGGTACTTTTTACGCCATATTTTTAACCCAATTGGTGCCTTTTCTCAGGGGTGTGTATATGAGGGGAGTAGAAAGTTAAGGCTTACGGCGTCTTATATTGCGAAAGGCACCATATGATAGACCTATGGTGCCCTACATTTTATTATAGGGCGCCGTAGGGTATACCATATGGCGCCCTATATAGTAATATAGGGTGCCGTAAGGTAACCCTATGGTGCCCTATATCACTATCAAGGCGCCGTATGTATATTTTTAAAAAAAAAATTTGTGCAATTTTATTTAACCCCCTTAACTACATCGGATTCAGTTTACAGTTTCATTTTATACACCAGATAAAGCCCAGACATAATAAACACATATCAGGGTTATAAGCAAAAAGTCATTGTGGTGGAGAAACACAAAATTCATCAAGAGTTAGACGTATATATACTGAACAAAGATCATTGTACATTTATGGGAGAGAAACACAATTCATCAATCTAACCCTATAAAAGTCGATATGAAGAGTTAGAACTATATATTGACCTTGAAGAAATAAGGATTATTTACAAGTCAAGGAGATGTTTAGCCAACAAATCTCTGATCAAATCAATGTCACCAGCCGAGTAAGTATAGTCATTATCAAAAATCTACAAATATAATAACAATTATTAGAACAATTCAAATTCATCAAAATAAACGATAAACTCATCAATATTTGATAGATTACGTATTACCTCTTCTAAATCTCTAGTCAATCCGCTCTGAATGATACTATACATATAACTGATGACATAATACCCGCACTTAGTATTACCTGATTGTCGAGGGCACTAAAGATAAAAAACATATTGTCAAAACGTATAAAGGGATAAAACAAGTTTCAATGAAAGAACTTAAAGTCAAAGCACTTACTTTTGGATAAGACCACGTTGTGGTTTTATTTCTACCTTCACGTGTACCACCCATAATTCGGTATGTCTTGAATGCGCTGCAATTGAATTGACAATAGTTACATATGAAACAAAACATATTTAAACATCGTTAAAAGCAATAATTTACAAATGGAAAAACTTACGTATCAAAGACATATTTTTGCTCGCTCCCTACCTTTCTGCCAGGAAACGGATTAAACCAATACATAGTACTCACAAGGGGGCATATAACACAGAGACTCCAATGATGACTACAACAACACATATAAATGAAAATGAAGTTAGCAAAATAAGTTAATTATTACCAATTAGGCTAAATGAGTTAAAGGGGTAACTATAATTCCATAACTTTCAATTATTGGGGCTAGGTAACACAGCTTTGGATTAACATTTGCTCTTATTGTGCTCCCAACGTAATGCAACCTATTTTCTAGAGAATTGAAACTCTTTGTTGTATTCGTAGGACATAAAAATCCATACATATCACCTCTAGAAAAGTCGACGCAAATACTTTGAAAGGTCCTATTAAAGAGTTAAATAATAAAGGAAATAGTTAATATAGGTAACACAGCTTTGGATTAAAATTCGATATCATCAAAGAAGATAGGAATATAAAAACTTACAAGATTGCAAACTGAAACCATGCTATATCGAGGTCCTCCAGCGATAGGAATTGTTTCACATCATCATTGTCGATAACGAATTCATACGTTAGACCACGACCAACAATCCCATCAACCATCTGCATGGTCACGGGTGTAAATTTTTCTCGTAGCTGCCGCAGCCGTGACAAGAATGGGAATTTTGCAGCTTCTTCTGGATCCTAGTAAAGTAGAGAACAGAGATCATAAATATAATGCTGAAAAAAATTAAGTAAGATCATAAGGTGGCTACTACCTCATGAGGTATTGTAGGTGTAAAAATGAGATTTTTTAGCCAAAGAATGAAGCAACCCTTAGATTGGCCTAAATGGAGCACCTTTCTATCAAGGATTGGGACATCGGAGGATTCCTCACCATCTTCAATACATGTCACCGATACGCAAGACAAGCTATCTGGAATTGGCATAAAATGGTGAGTAGTAGCTTGCCAGTAGAAATAAGCATGAGCAATGGCACGTATTGTCTCATTCAGGTAGAGAGTACAATCCTCTCTAACTTCTTCTGTCTCAAGGTAACCCAGTACTGCTGTCTCAAGGGGATTATTGATATCTTTGCGACTGGGAAATACAGGGGAATCGATATTCTTCAGTTCATCAATCAGCTTCCCCGATTTCAGGAGAGCTGCAAACTCAGCTCTCATCTGGTCATGCAGATTTTTCATCATCTGGTTTTGTATCTGGCGTTAAGCGTCAAACTCAACTCGGAGTGATTGCTGCATCTCAGCTACTCTAGATTGAATCTGAGCTTCAGTAGACTGTTGAGATGGTCATCCAAAATATTTTCCTAGACCCGTTCCCCTCACTCCCCTCGAACTTGGCCTGAGTAATCTGGCGTTCCAATCACCGTCGATAAGATGTCCATCCTCCCACTTTGAGAAAGTCCCTTAGCTAATTTGCTGTGTAAGGTCATCCTGCATTGTATAATACGTCATAAGTAAGCTACTAATAAACCCAAGACAAACAATCACATGTGATTATTATATGTCAGCACTTACAATCCTTCCAGCCACCTCAGCAACTGCTTCATTGATGTACTTCCCACCTTTCATCCTTGCTGCTTTCCATTTTTTGTGATATGGAGGATGAGTAGGGACCTAGATGACAATGACGGGATCTGAGGTGGATGCCTCCTCTAATATTTGTTGCTCCTCTTCCATCATCTTTTGCTGAAGCTTTTTGTATCCACCATGAGATAAATAATACGGATAAATATTCGCAGCACCCTTCTGTTTGTTTGCTTCACTTAATTCCTATTAAGGCATAAGAAGGAAATCTTAGTTAGTGATAGCAACAAAATGTAGATGACTAAAGGATGTTACCTGAAATTGTGGGTCTTTCCGTGACGCCACAAACAACCTCCAGTCTTCGGGGGACAGAAACGAATATTTCTGACATGGGTCTTTATCTTTCTTTGACCCCCAAACATAATATCGTGACATCTTGTTCTTGAAGTATTTCCACCGTATGCGAACAAGCCCCATCCAATGCTTTTTCATTTCCTTAGTGTCTGGAACATCATAAGTTTGCTGCAAAGTACAACATTTTATAATGAAATTTGAACCAATCGAAATGAAGATAAAAATGAAGTGGTGTTGAAAGTTACATACCAAAATTTCTTGCCATATCATATCTTGTGTTTTTTGTGGAATAAACCACCATCCAGGGTATAGTATGCTAACTCTGCTCTATGCCAAATACCCTAAATAGCTGATAAATCGATCTTACTCATCACCAGTAGGATTCATATTGGCATCGAATTCTACATGCAGCTTCTCCTTTCATTGGTGACGACGTGTAGTCAAGGAGGTCATAGTTGTACATCCCCTAACCTTTTTCACAGTCGAATCTGGCACCACCAGTGGGTTTTCATCTACGTGTCCATCACTGTGTGACTCATCAGAATTCACCATATTTCTGTTAAGAAATCAACGTTAGATATAAATAAATTGCAATCAGCATGAATAAAGTAAACTAAGGTAAACACATATAACACACAATATATCAAAATTTCGTAATTAACTCCTTACTTTATGTATTTTCCCATATTCCCTCACAGTGATCTTGTCTTATAGCATAGTGATCATCATCAACCAATTCCGCTTCATGTGGTCTAGGTGGATTTATAGTAAAAGGGGGTGTATCATCCAGGTTAAAGGTTGGATCGCCATCCTTTTGTTTTTTACTTTGAAGTACAATCGACATTTTTTTATTTGCTGGGTCTGTGACATAAAACACTTGTCTGGCCTGACTTGCTAGAATGAATGGCTCACAAATGTTCTTCTCCACATGCATTACATCAATACTGTGCCTCACATCAAGAGTACGCCAATATGGAAGAAGAAAAATTGACCGCTTCTTCCATATGCTCTTTTCGCTGGCACTTCTCTTATTCTTACCGAATATGATGTTGACATTTTCTATCCAGCGATACACTTCCTCTCCGGTTAATGCTTTTGGAGCCATCTCATTCTTCGAAAAGCCGTTAAAACTCATTCTTAACCTACGATAGGGGTGAAACCGGGGAAGAAACCTCCTATGACCAAGGTAGACAGTTTTTCTCCCATGCTTAAGTTGATAGAAGTGTGTGCCTGCTTCACATATCGGACATGCTTTATGCTCTTTGACACTGTATCCTAACAAGTTACCGTACGCAGGAAAGTCATTTATCGTTGTGAAGATCATCGCATGTAACTTAAATGACTCCTGCCTGTATGCATCAAATACATCAACGCCTTCCTCCCATACTGGTAATTCTCACAACATGACAAACCGATGTTTAAAACAACTTGTAAGACGTATCCATGTTTAATACCCAACAAATAATATCTAGGCATGAATGTATCGTTTTGCCTTCCCCCTTTTCACTTTTGCTTTTCTAACCATGAGATCACCATTTGGATGGTTCGGTAAATTTCACTTCCATTCCCATTTGGATAGTTTAGATTTAGGTTAGTGTCCAAGAATATCTTTGATAGAAGAAGAATAGTTGTGTTTAACAAAAGAAAACTTTGATTTTATTAAAAATGATTGACACAATATTCTTAACATTAAAATATATTTTTGAACTAACACACATTGATTTAACTATAAGCTATTCAAGAGAGATTCTAATAATCAACACTAGATTGTCTCCTTTATATAGAGAGAGAGAGTAGAGAGATAAGGATGTGATGATATATTTGGTATTTTATTATATCATTTCTTCAAAACGTGTTGGGAATGTAGAAATAAACAAAAAGAAATAAGTTTGGACCTTGTCTACATTCATCTTTTCCACGCTATCTCTTTAGTGTGTATTACTATCTCAGATTTTTATTGTAAAAGCTAATTGAAAATTAGATTTAATCATAAATATAAGATCATATCAATTTTGTCTCATATGTTATATTTAAATATTTTTTCCTCAAACTATGTATATTAATACTCCCTTAACTATGTATAGTACAGTATCCACTTTGTAGTTTAACTATTCTTTTATGTAAAAGGTATTTTTGGAACATCGAGTGAATGAATTAATTTAACTTATTGCCTTAATTTCTTCAAAAAAAAATCAACTTGACTTATATAATAAACACCGTATAAATCATGTACTATATTTAAGTTCAAAGTTGGGGGCCGTTTCATAGCATTTAACTTATGAATTGTTCACATTAATTATCAAACGACTTATAAACCTGTTCACTTATCTATCATCAAACATCGCATCTCTAGCATCTTCATGTGCTGAGCAATGATCTAGTGATAAAAATGTAAAATCGGTAGGTAACAAAGCAAATTTTAGACATTCTCATTTGCTTATTATAAATAGGATTAAGATATGTGTGCAGAATAATATATTTTTTTAAGAAGTGCATATATTTTGTTATAAGATATAGGTTGTTTATAAAATTATCTTTATTAATCACACTAAACTCTAACATCATACTCCCTCCATTCCATTTTATAAGATACAATTAACTGAATTGCGGTATTCAAAACAATTGCTAAAGGCAGTAAATATATAAAAATGTAACTTTTTTCTTGAAAACACTTTTATTTATGAAGAGGGTAAGTGGGAGAAAGAATGAATGGGAAAATATATGAGAGAGATCAATAAATGGAATATATCTATTTATTACCAAAGGTCGACAAGAAGGGCTTCAACGCCAACGATTTGTGGTAGGTCGCCGATGACGTCTCCACCCTCGAGTGAGGTGGTTAAGAACACTTTAAAATGATCGGGGCATTTTATTCTTTTCCCTTCTATTTTATATTTTTCCTTCAATTTCAAAAAACTCATTTATGATTGGTCTCTCTTCTCTATCGTAATAAAATTTTTCTTACACCTTTATTTGTATCATTTACCATGTTTTAAGTTCTTTTTATATCATTTTTCCTTAAATCAATGTATGAATGGCGTCCAAATTTGTTAAATTTGGATATGAAGACGAAGAAACTGTATACCAAAAACTATATCTTATACACACACAATAATGGTAATAATCCAAAACAAAAAACAAAGTATTGGGAGGTCCCTGGCTCACGAAGGTTCTCCTTCTCCCTCAACCATTAGTTGCACCATTTAACTTAATTTGTACATTTTTAAATTGGCATGTATAATTAACATGAATGGTGCACAACAGATTTATTTTGATTATAAACATAATACTTTAATTCATTTTATCTTTTAAATTTATAATTTTTTTAGGCTAAGGTGCAAGAAATATTACAAACTTTTATAAAAAAAAATTTCAACACTATATATTTTTCTGAGGTGTAAAAATACCTTTATACACTCAAAATTGAAACAAAAATATCTTAAAAATTAAATATAACATAATACCATTAATTTCTGTGGTGGAACCCATACTATTTTTGTATATGCATATGTAACAATGTTAATTTATACTTAACTGTCATGACATTTTTGCTTTCATTTTGAATATTCAATGGTATTTTTGTACCTCCGAAATGTAAATGGCATTGAAAGATGTTTTGGTGAAAGATAATGGGTATTTTTACACCTTAACCCATTTTATCATAATATCCTTATTGATTGCACATGTTAAAGGGCTTTCATCGTGAATAGTTTAAATAAACATGATTGGAGATGATAATGTAGGAAAACCAACATATTTATTATAAATAATTAACTTAACTAATTTTTATAATATCTATAAATTGTCTAGCTTTATATTAAAGTCATGAGGTAGTGTTATATGTTGGATAAAATAAGGGCTACATAAGGTCATGGAAAGTAACCAGACGCATTATGTTTGGTCTTGTAAATTTTCATCACATTTTAATTTTGTTTCTTAAATTTAAAAGAAGTGTAATTTTAGTTCTACAATCTTAACAGTACTAGTTTTATTTAATTTAATCGAAAATTATGACTAAGTGAATGTATATAGTGCTGGGCTTTAGGAGATATAAGAAGCCCAAGCATGAATATAGGGACAACCGAGTTCAGTGATATGGGGAAAGAGCCTAATTCCACTTTGTTTAAATGAGGAAAATTAAATGCTTACAAAACATACTTAAATCTTAATTCTTTAGCATAACCATTTTTATATTTTAAACTTTAAATATGATTTATCAGTATTCAATTATAGAATCACATTTAAATAATTTTCCTAGTTATGATAAAAAGACTAAAAATACACATTTTTTAATTTAAGGAATCATTATAAAATTTGATGTAAATTTAGAAAACAAAACGCATGTTTTATCCCAAATCATGCATTTATTTCGTAACAACACACAGATTTTGACATAAATTCTATTATTATTTGTGACTCATGAATAATATACAGTTATCAGTGGATTTTAATATATATATATATATATATATAGGAGGCAAGGAAGGCAGAAGAACAAATGGGCAAAATAGGAAGTGAATAAGTACTGAGGAATGTGCTTACAAGGCGCAAGCCTGGCCCACCAATCCTTCCAAAGGAAGGGTTTGGCTATATCTCATCATCTTCAAATGATGATAAGTTGCCCTCTTGGCTCTCACAAGATGACGTTCACTTCTATGCTTCTAAGTTTGACAAGTCTGGTTCCACTGGACCCTTGAACTACTACAGAAACTTCGACAGGTAAGATATATATATATATATCTATGCGTGTATGTGTTCCTCTATATCTGTCATTCTTATAATAATTTTATTCACTATCCAATACATTCATCTATGTGTGTGTATGTAACTAACAAATGATAGGAAATGCTTAGCTATTTGGAAAAAAAATGCAGGAACTGGGAGCTAACAAAAGCATGGATAGGAGCGAATGTGAGAGTGCCAGTGAAGTTCATAACACGATAGTTGGACTCAGTGTACACATCTCTGGGGACGAAGGAATACATTGAGAGTGGTCGTTTCAAACAAGACGTGCCCTTGTTGCACCAAGTGGTGGTGCAGCCTGGTGTCTCCCACTTCAATAACCAGGAAGCTGCAAACGACATTACCTCTCACATCCTTGATTTCATCACCAACTTTGGCTGATACAATATCAGTATTGCAGAAAGAAGCTGTATGAATAAATTAAAACCTCATGCTATATATGTGGGTGTGTTAATACTATATTGATATTTGTTACAAGTTCAATGTTGGAGTGGTCAGCATGAAAGAGGGCTATAACAAATTCCATAGTGGTCAGCATGGCAGAAGTCTTCAAATCATGTCAATTTAAAATGATAGCATGTGCTTAAGGGCACTAGAGAGCCAACAAGACTCATTCCATAAGTGCCTTCCCTTGTTGCCTACTAGAACAATCACCTGAAAATTGTTAATATAACGGGGTGAGATTTCATGCCCCAGTAACTACTGAAAGTTTCTACCACACACAAGCAAACGGCATACAATTAAAAAGGAAGAATTGATTTACAAATACATTTGTGTGTGTATAACATAATATAAACAATTTTATATTCTTTTTTCATAATTATGTAATTCACAATCATCATCACAAATAATGCATAATAATGCAATATCACCATCCATCCTTATTCCGTTAACCGGAGCCATAAGCTGACACTTAGTCCAATAGAAACTTATCCATGTAACTGGATGTCTTAAGCTCACCAGTTTCTTAATATACACCCAGCTAAAGGTGTAGAGCTCAAGCCTAGACTATGACTCCCCTCCTTAAAAGAAAACGAAGGAGGCGTCACATGTTCCACAATTCCAATGTAATTCTGGCCAAAGGAAAAACACAGGTAAAGGGGCCCTACAAATGCCATCCTCTGTGCACCGAGTGATGGCTTATCACATGATAGAAATCTCATCATACATATTTCACATCCATACTGCAACCCAATCATAACGCAACCACCATGACAATTATAAAAATTTTCATGCCCAAAATGTACATATTAAAAAAATTAAACATCTACAATTATGTAATGCAATCCAACAAAATGAATAAAATATAGTTAAATCACAATTTAATTATATGCGGTTCACAAGTATATGGAAGAATATTCAAAGTTACATACACTTCCTAGCTTAAGTCACTCCGAGGTTCTTAATGAGAATCTATAAAAATTACACACAACATTTCCTATCAATACACTAACTAACATACTCTAAAAGTTGCTTCAAAAATAATCTAACTACCTAAATCTACCCTTTACACCTGAATATTAATCAAATATTTAAGCTGTTTTATTTATTCATAAAAGACAAAATATTTTTTTTGAGTTATAATCTCTTTTTTTATATAATTTTACATGCTGTTTAAGAGGAAGGAAAATAATAATAGTAGTAGTAAAAAGAATAGAGATACTAATAATAATGTAAATAATAATTTTATTTAGATAATTGAAAATTGAAATTTTAAACATAATACATTTTTATATAAAGTAAATAAAAAATGCACTTACTCACACACACACGTGTATGTAAGCATAAACCCAAATATTTGGCATTAGATTTATAAAACCACAACAAGTACAATGAATGCCTTCTACACTTAGAAAAAAAAAAGGCCTTTTTTTGATAGATATGCATATACATAACCATAAGGAGAGTAATTGCCTTAGACGCAAAGGAGAAAACCTTTATATATATATAACAAAAGACACACACGTTTCCATATAATACTGACAAGATGTCCCATTTTTTTCTTCTCAATTAATGAAGTACATAACAAAAGCTAAAGCGCACACAGCCCTATCTCGCCTACACCTACATATAGATATATATACCATTATATATATTTATACAATAAAGTAATAATAAGAAATAAAAAGGAAGAAGAATACACCCATATACACATTCTCCTGTACACATAGCCCATATCCATAGCGTTCCTGCCTTCAGAGCTATTATGATTTTTAAAAAAAGTACAGTATGCACATATCTTATATATCTAGGTATTACTACAAATAAAGAAAGGAAAGGAATGTTGGGCTCATCTGGTTACAAATATATTAACATATTGTTTTATTTTATTTTCTTTTGATGGACAAGACATAAGTGGCTTTGCTTTCAATATATACATGGGTACACGCATTGTCAGCTTGATGGAACAAGAAGCAGAAAGAAAAACAGTAATTTAAAAGTGAAAGCTTTGACAAAACATTTTAAGGGGAGAAGAGATGAGAGGATACTCAGAAGGAAAAAAAGAAATAAGATTATGAGGCTAAGTATGATACATGAAGAAGGAGAAATGAGGGAGAAGGAAAGAGAGCAGAAACATTGTAGCAGGTACTGTGTGGCAAGGTACTGCAGCAGCGAAATTTTTTTCTGATTTCTAGTGGAGGGAAGGGTTTTACATAGCAGTAGGGGTAGGGTTAGGGTTAAGGGTTTTTTTAATTAAAATAATATTATATATATAATTTTTAAAAAAAAAGAAAATAAAAATTATAATAAAAATTATTATTCAGACAATTTTTTAATAATAAAATAAGTTTACACCTATAATTAGTTACTTTTTTTAATTCTAATTTAGTTTACTCTCTAACTAATTAAATAGCTAACCAACAACTAACTATAAACCCAAAAATAAGGATGTTACATCTTCTGTAATATCCCAAATTTTGTAAACGGAAATAAAGGTCAAACTGATGAATTACGAAATGATTTGAGCCCCATAGATAAGAAAAGTAGAAAGGAAAATGCCTACAGACAAAAAAAGATGATCGACTAAGTTCATAGTTTTGAGAATTCTAAGTAAAAATGACCAAATGGCAAAATGGTCATTTGGCACAAATGACAAGGGTAAAATGGTCATTTTGAATAAAAAGGCCAAGGATGCAAAACGTCATCAAATAATAAGGACATTTTGGTAATTTTGGTCAAAAGTCACCCAAAAGTCAAAGTTGACCAAAAAAGTCAAAGTCAACCCAAAAGTCAAAGTTGACCAAAAATGTCAAAGTCAACCAAGGGTAAGGTTGGAATTAAGAAAGAGTGGAAAAAGTGATGGCATTTTGATAATTATGGTAAAAGTAGAAAAGGTAGTGGCATTTTACTAATTATGAGGAAAGTAAGACAAGTAATGACATTTTCGTAATTAATGGATTTTGACGGTCCAAACGACTGAGATGTAATTATTTGAGGTAGTAGAAGTCTTCAAACACCAGAGACCTGAACTGAGAAAAGTTTAGTTGGGTCCTAAAGTATTTAATAAAATTATTACCCGGTATCCGGTACAGGCAGTTTCAAAATACGGAGAACAACAGTGCTCGAAAGCCTCGAAAAAGTAATTTCTTAGAAAATTAATTATAGAAAATTTGGGAATAATTTTGAGGAATGGAAAAGGGCTAGAGTATCAGGAAAAAATATAGAAATTTTCCATGCCTTTAAGTCAAATTGACCGTCGGAAGCACGTTTTACAGTGTTGCAAGCAAATCGAGGAATTCTGACGAGTTACGAGGAAACCCTGGGATGCTTAGGGCTAAGGCATGATGCCACCTAGGTAAGGAAGCCTAGGGAATGGCCCACATGAGAGAGAAAGTCTCCGGAAAAGTAAAAAGATAGTTACCCTATAAAGGTTACTTTACGGAAATGCGTGCCACCGGATCAAGTAACTAGACAGTAATTGAGCTAGTTAGCCTAACTAAGTCATTAATGAGGTGGTTGACTTTTTCACTCACCACATGAGTTTGACAAGTGGCACAATCTCAAGCATCCAAGAGAAAACTTAATCACTAAGTTTTAATCTCATCGCTTCATTTTTAAGAGGACTTTACATAAAGCAATTTTTCCTCTCTCTTTCCCTCAAAAACCGGCCCCTCTTCTCTCTCTAAAGGTCTGATTTTTCCTCTCCCAAGCTCCCAAGACTCCATTTTTGCTCTTTCAAGGAAGAAGGAAGAGCTTACAACAACAACTTAATATATTAAACTATCAAATCTTCACCTTTTCTCAAGCTTGCAACCTCTTTCACCTTTCTAATGATTTGATTTCTTGAATGAGCCTCTCTTTTTGGAAGATAATGGCTAGGATTTCAAGATTTGAAAATGGAAAAGAGAAGGGTTTAAAGGTGGTAAAGGGTTGCAAGTTGTTTCTTGAGCAGTAAAAGTTATGTTTTTTGTTATTGATGGTTGTTTTGAGTTGTTGTAAAATTATGGAAGCTCCATATTATGGGGAGGTGCCGCCCAAATATCGTTTGGCCTAATGGGAGGTGTATTTGAGTTAATCAATGTTAAGAAAAGGGTTTTGGAAGCAAGAAAACACATGGTTACAAGAACAAAGTTTGAAAAACACATTTTCCCTTTTTCTTGTTGTTTTTCCGCCATGCCAGAAAAAAATAGAAAGACTGTGATTTTGGGTGTTTTGATGGTTCCATTGACTTTAAAATGAGGATTTGTATAGGGTAAATTTAAGAGATGGATTTTAGAAGTTTAAGGAACCATAAAAACCAAGCCTTGAACATGTAGGACTCTTAAAAACCTAAAGGGGGTTTTAGTGCGTTTTTACAAGTTTTACGACATCTTAATGGTTGTATGTTTACATGAATATTATACCATGATCTTTAGGGATTTAAGACCCTTAAGAGCACACTTGGAAGGGATCCAAGAGAACTTTGGAGTTTAAGTTAAAAGAGAAGCTAAGCAAAGGTAGCAAGACTACTAATCTTTCTCTTAAGTTTGTGAAAATAAGTTGTGAATGTTGCATGAACTTTTATGATGATTAAGTGGATGATTTGTGTTTGAAATGTGACTTTTGTGCTATATCCATATGCATATTAAAATGTTGTATGTTTACATGAATATTATGCCATGATCTTTAGGGATTTAAGACCCTCAAGAGCACACTTGGAAGGGATCCAAGAGAACTTTGGAGTTTAAGTTAAAAGAGAAGCTAAGCAAAGGTAGCAAGACTATTAATCTTTCTCTTAAGTTTGTGAAAATAAGTTGTGAATGTTGCATGAACTTTTATGATGATTAAGTGGATGATTTGTGTATGAAATGTGACTTTTGTGCTATGTCCATATGCATATTAAAATGTTGTTTTCCATGTCACATATACATATGATCATACACTTGCCTTTAAGTTATGCTATACACATTCACAATATTTTGGATTTTGTAGTTTTGCTATTGGGATTCCCAAATCTCATTCCCCCCAACTAACCATGTAGGTGGAAGTTCAAGGAAGGGTAAGGAAAATGTTATAAATGCATGAAGATGTTGCTCTTGCTTACATGATTTTGTATAAATACATGGGTTGTTAAACTAACTTGAAATTGTTAAGTTTGTAACCCTAAACCTCTACAAGAAGTATCATGTGAATATGTGATTATGCATACATGAAAATGGACTAAAAGTAACACGGAATGGTAAAGGAATAATCATGCATGATAGAGGTGGGTTAATGGACTAAAAAGAGGTTTTGGTGAATTTTAAGAAAAATTGGTTTTCAAGGTTAAAGGGTTCCAAATACCCTGAAAAAAGAATATGTTTCATGTGGGAAATAAAGATAGCAAACAAGCTCCAATTGAGCTAAAACTTTCCAATCAGAAACTGAACATCCTAAGATTTAAAATGATGTAAAGTTTGCAAAATTTGGATGTGTATTTTAAGAGATATGATTTTCCAAAGTTTAAGGGAAAGACTGGAAGTGACCATTTGTGCAGTACATCTTTTTAGAATAAATTGATTCAAATGGGCAAGCTTTTGGGCCAATGAATATTTTTTCCCCGTAGATCACTTAATAAGCTAAATTTAGAAATTGTAACCACTCCATTTCTATTTTTCTAGAATTAATTATGATTTTTTAAAATTGGACCATAAATCTGAAAAAATGACCCTGAATAGTAATAACTTTTTTTACGTTTTTGAAAATTCAAGTTCACAATTTTGATCAAATTTTAATATTTAAGGCCCAAGAGTGATTCAAAAGTGATTTCATATGAACGTATAGGAGTAAAATAGGAGGTGTTACATCTTCGAACCGGTTTCCCTACTACCAAGCAAAATGTTTAATAGAGAAGGCTAATAAGAGCTTAACCGTTCGGATTTGTTTTTTGTGGTTCAAGTTTATTTTTTTAAAATTTTATATTTCTTAAAAAATGTTTATTTTAGTAAATATAGGATTGAAAATAAAGACAATCTCTTAAGGGTCGTTTGTTCAAAAATAATTTTTCATTCATGAAATCATCATTTTTTAAATAAATCAAATATGGACCATTATTCAGATCAAGTATAGATGGTTCAGATATGATAAGTTTTCCCTACTAAACATTAGGAAACCGGTTCCAGATTTCTTGACATAACCACACTACGAAATCTAGCGGTTGGACTTTTGAAGACCGTAAAAGGATAAGGTCATTTTTTTTCAAAGTGGATAGTTGTGACAATACTCTGGTGGCTTTTGGAAATTCAAGTTTATTGCATGGTAGAAGGATTTGACAAATGATACAGCCACGGGATAATCTTTTCGTGGAATAAATTTGGATTGCGACTTTTGTAAT
>JANTPZ010148386.1:0-11844 GCA_025593235.1 Vachellia pachyceras | reverse complement strand
ATCGATTGCTTACAGAAAAGAGAGAAAGTCCATGCTCGAATTGAGCTTTACTGTGACCATGATCAGCAGCCCGCTTCATCCATTTTCTTGCAAGCTGATGATTATGTGTCAAACCTTCCCCAGAGGAGTAGCATAAGGAGATGTTGTACATTGCACGCACGTACCCTCCTTCAGCAGCTTTCAAATACCATTTAGCCTGTTCCATAGGAAAACTTGTTAATGGTAAAGATCAGAAGACATCACACTAGTAAATGGGCATAATTGCACAACACTATAAGCATTTTTGACATTAAAAAGCCAATCACAAACGAAGGTTCAATAGTGCCATCAATTCATAACTTCATAGTCAATATAAAAGGGAATACTAGCTACAAATATCAAGGGATGCTTTATATTGAGGTCACACAGATGAAAACTTACAGCCTCTTTTATGTTGCTATTGACCTTATGACCTCGATGAAGGCAAAGTGCTAGTTGGTATTGAGCACGGGCATTCCCACCAATTGAAGCTTTGAATAACCATTTTAAGGCTTCCTTAGTTTTTGGAGGTTCAGCTGCAGAGAAAATGTATAGCTTCATTAGGCATCTTTTATAGTCATAAAATTTGGTGCCATCAAGGCATGATATGTATAGACAATTTTTATTATTTCAGGGTAAAATATATCTCAAACACTCTTTTGTGAATGAATGAAATGCAATCTGCAAATATGGAAAATGACCCACTTAAATTGGATTTCATTTTCTTGTCACTGTAAAGCAAGGAAAAAGCTTTTTCAAAGAAATGCGAGAATTCATTTTTTGTGGGGCAAAGATCATATAAATGTTGGATAATTATTATAGCATATATAAATTATAACAAAACTGGGTAAAACTTGCTTCCAGATAAGTTTCATTTGATATACGCCACAAGACTGAATTATGAAACATGAAACTAGGGGGAGCAACGGGCAGGCGGGTCTGCCCCATGGGGCAACCTTAGCCCCTCCAGTTAGGGGTCACATGGGTACGGGGCACCCTGTACCCGCGGCCAAACCCGTTTTGACACATACCCACAGGTACGGGCCAAAACTGGCGGGTTGGCAAGGGAAACAGGTTACCCGTGCCAACCCCCCCTCCTTTAAACTTTCAAAGCAGCATGCTACCAGTCTAGGTCTGGCAAATCTAAAATGAAATCACAACATTTTTGGATAATTGCAACGAAGAATGACATGAGGTTTGGAAATTGTTAAGTAATCACCTACTCAATATGTCCCTGTGGAAAATAGAAGACTTTCTCTCCTTCCTGAGGGACAGTAACAAGAGGACCAGCATAGGCATGCCATAGCTCTCGATAAAGAGCATCTTTTGCTTCTGTGAGGCATAGGGAAAATTTTAATAAGCAATCACCGATTCCAAATATTTCAGGAACCAAACATTTCTGAGGGGAAATAATACTAATTCGCTAGAATTACCTTTCCTGGTTAACGAATAAGCATTTTGACCCTCTGTACCTAGCATCGTCATGGTTGTTATAACAAGAAGAAAAGCCTTCCCCCTTCTCGTTCACACTATTTCCCCCTTCTTGTTCACACCATTTAATAAGCAATCACCGATTCCAAATATTTCAGGAACCAAACATTTCTGAGGGGAAATAATACTAATTCGCTAGAATTACCTTTCCTGGTTAACGAATAAGCATTTTGACCCTCTGTACCTAGCATCGTCATCGTTGTTATAACCAGAAGAAAAGCCTTCCCCCTTCTCGTTCACACCATTTCCCTTAGTTGATACCTCCGATGATGCCATTTTCTGAAATCTCAGAACATATCTATCATCTGAGACACTTTCTAGAAAATTCCCAGGCGATATCAAATCCCTATACTCAGACCTATACCTTCGATGATTTCCTCCCCCTCAAAAACCCACTACTGAACAACTAGGAAGGAGATAGAGGGACCAGTGACTAGATAACGGAAGCAAAAAACCAAAACTCTCACAATCGGCGATGCCTTAGTTTTCTTGCTTCCTCATCTAACGTCCTCATCCGCAACCTACACGCAGATAAGCCACCTTCATGAAAAAATGAACCTCAAAGGTCAAATAAGAGCTTATTCAAGAAAAAGTTAGGTAAAAAGAAATTCGAGTAAAGCAGTTGGATCAAGAGGTTGGACTCACTTCATCGGTTGGACTAAGAAAAAGTATAGTTATGAAGTTGAGTCCGATGCCACGGAGAGACTTGGAGCCGGATCAAGAGGCTGGACTCAACTCACCATAAACAAGGGTGCAATGCCATGAAGAGACATGGAGCTGGAGTCGAGTCCGGGACTGGACTCTAGCCACTGGACTTTGGTGCTGGAGTCGAGTCGGCCGTTGGTTGGGGATTGGAGTTAGAGGCCTGGAGCTTGGACCTTGAAGTTGAGTCCGATGCCATTGAGTCTGATGCCACGGAGAGACTTGGAGCCGGATCAAGAGGCTGGACTCAACTCACCATAAACAAGGGTGCAATGCCATGAAGAGACATGGAGCTGGAGTCGAGTCCGGGACTGGACTCTAGCCACTGGACTTTGGTGCTGGAGTCGAGTCGGCCGTTGGTTGGGGATTGGAGTTAGAGGCCTGGAGCTTGGACCTTGAAGTTGAGTCCGATGCCATTGAGTCTGATGCCACGGAGAGACTTGGAGCCGGATCAAGAGGCTGGACTCAACTCACCATAAACAAGGGTGCAATGCCATGAAGAGACATGGAGCTGGAGTCGAGTCCGGGACTGGACTCTAGCCACTGGACTTTGGTGCTGGAGTCGAGTCGGCCGTTGGTTGGGGATTGGAGTTAGAGGCCTGGAGCTTGGACCTTGAAGTTCGAGCAATCGAGTCGTGAAGGTAAAGCGACGAAGAGACAGAGTGCGAAGGAGACTAGGTAGTGAAAAAGAGGTGACGACGACGGGGCTAGGCTAGGGCACCGAGAGATTGAGAGAGTGAAGGTGGAGATGTGGAGTGCGCAGTGCGTTGGTGTGATTGGTTTTGGGTGTGCCATGTGCGCGTGATGTGAAACTGAAGGGCAATGCTAAGTTTTTTTATTTAATGGTTTTTTTAACACGGGCGAGTACGGGCACCCCGTGGGTGAACCTATGCCCCACCTCATGAAAGGACCACCCCGCCCGTCACGGGTCCAAAACGGGCAGGTTTGAACGGGTCACGGGCGAGTCGGCAGTCCACGGGTTCTAAAAATTACGCCATCTAAAAAAACTGCCTGGGTTCATACCCCCCCCCCCAAACACACTCCCAAAAAAATAAAAGAGGCTCCCTAAAAAACTTACTTGCATGACTATCTTGAACCAGGTGAAGTTATATCTTGGGAAGGAATCCTTTGAATGACTAATAAGGCAAAACGGAAATACAGATAAAACCAAGACCTCAGTTACTTAATACTTATAAAAGACCCGGTCCTTGAAACTTGCAGTCTCGCTTGACATCTGACAAATGAAATTTCCCTTCAGTGCCCCCATAGATGCCATAATGTTGCACTCAACCCTCAAGCTGAAGGACTAAATAGTTTCACAGCAACTAGTTTCTGACGTTCTGATGCAACCCGAACTACGTACATAACCTTTCAATGTCTGCTTAACGTTGTTTTCATGTTCATTGATTTTGATTTTATCCTCAGTTCAAACTCGTATCTTAAGACAACATTTCTACATGAAGATTTCAAGAGCATGGATATCATTATTACATAACATGGAACAAAGAATCGCTATTATTATAGTAGATGAGCACTCAGTAAAGGTGTAAACGGCCTATTGAAATATGACACAACATAAGTCTGAATGCAATGCATTTTCCACCTTCCAATTTCATACCTTCTATCCACGCTTTAAATTAACGAGTCCATGCTATCAGAATTTATAAATATGCAATATGCAATTCGGATCTAAACTTAGTAGAAGTGCTTGTTCTCAAAAACAGGAAGGGGGAAAAAGTCAAAAAACAGAAAGAATTTCAAGACTAAAGATTGAAGCTTTAACTGAGATTTTAGAAGGTACCCTGCAAATAGGAAAGCCCCAAATTGCACTGGCCAGCTGGGTCTCCGAGTTCAGCAGCTCTCTGATACAAAACAGTTGCCTTCTCCTTCTCGCCCATCTGCCAGTAAATGAGACCCGCATCAACCATAGCCAGTGCGGAGCCCCGAGCCGCAGCTTTGAGGAAAGAATCGAGGGCCTTGCCTATATTGGGACGAACACTTTGCTTTCCATGCTTGAATCGCTTTCCCCAACTCAAAAGAAGCATCGCCTCCCTCAACGGCTTTAGCGCCTCCGACCACGACCGACAAACCAAAGACGCCGCTTGAAGGTTCGGAAGGGTAAAGGAAGCTGCGATTTTCGCAAGAATGTCGTAGGGAAGAGCAGAGAAATCGGCATCACGTGATGAAGATCCTGATGGAGTGGACTCTGACGATGCCCTTGAGCAGAGTCGAAGTGAGCGGCCTGAGTAAGCCGATGCCTTGGAAGGTGTTTTCGACATAGAACTTTTGAAGGAAACATCGGAATTGCTTAAGTTAGGAAATGAGAGAGATGAGAAAGGAGAGGCCCCAGAGCGAGAAGGCCATGTTCTGTGGTTCATCTCCGTTTGTTAGTGTCGCAGAGCTCCGACAGAAGAAGCCACTGATTCGTGGAGGATAGAACGACCAGATTTGATGACGGACAAAACGACGTCGGTGGTTGCTTTCGGCCCACGCATTCGCATGCCTTGTCTATTTTATTTAAAAAAACTATATTAAAGATATTTATCCTTTTTTTCAATTTTAATTTGATATTTTTGTATATCTTTTAACTAAATCTCTTAATTTTATTTTCTTAGCGTAACTAACTCCAATAACTTTAATATGTTATAGTGTTTAAAAAATAAAACTAAATATTTAAATAAGAGGAAAAGGCATGTATATAACAAATTAAAAATTTGAGAAAAGCATAAATCTTCTAATATAATATTCATTTTCTTTTCTACTAACTGTGCTTGTTTGGTAGACAAAAAGAACTTAAAAATAAATTTTATAGATAAAACTAGTATAATATATTTACTCTAAATTTTGTGAAAATCCTTTCAAATAATATAAGGTACACATTTCTTACAAAAGGGTCAATACTATGATTAATCTTTATAATCAAATTGAATTTTAGTTTTGATCTCTATAATCATTAATTTTAATTCTTATCATTTTATAAAGATTTAATCTAACATTAACACTCATATTTACGTTTTTAATGAATTTTAGTTTTGTTTTATATACTTAAACTAATATTTAAAATAAATGAAATTATGAGTTAAAATAAAAATTTGAAATAACATATAAAAAAATCAAAATTTAATCTAGCAGTTTGAATATTAATACTTTTTGTTTTTTAGTTTTATTTTCACGTTCCAATAAGAAAACCCTAGTCTTCTTTTGCAATATGAACATATAATTTGTATTTTGAAGTGTAATTGATCTTGATATGCCATCTAAAAAAATGGAAGACTTTTTTTGTCAAATGAGAAAGGAGAGAAAAAGACACGCCATCATTTTCAACCTCTAATATATATATATATATATATATTTATATTTATTGTGCAATAAGATTTCTTTCTCGTAATTCGATATTGGTCCAATTTAGCATCAGGTCAATTTTTAATTTTAACCTGTGGGCCCAGTAAATCCGTTTGAATTGATTGGTAAACTCTTCTTTTTAAAAAAATAAAAATTATAATATAAGTAATTTGACTTGTTGCAAACAACGTTCTAGAAACAAACGCATGTTGAATAGTGTTTTTTACGTAAAAACAAGATGATTTCCTCCACAAACCAAACGCATATTGAATAGTATTTTTCGTAAAATGAGATAATATCATCCACATATTTACATCGACTTGTATAAAAGTATTTCTTCACCGTGTTCATAAACAGTGTACGTTATTAAAATTAAATTCTGCATAGTATAGCAATGGTTAGAAATCATGTTAGAAAATGGGCAGGCAAAGGAGAGGAAGGTTGGTGCATGTGAATGCATGGCTTTGAATGCTGAAAATGGAATGAGTGTGAGAGAAGTTATGCTGCGTGGATTTGAGCAGAATCTTTTTTTTTTTAATCAAAAGCAAAATGATTTTTTTTTTTTTGCCATCAAGAGCAAAATGATATATTAAATAATAAAACGGCAAGTTTACAAGTAACCAAAGCATAAAGTGCATACCGGATAATAATAAAAAAAAGAGAGACAGAATGACTCGAAGAAATACAGGAAATATGAACTGAACAGAACAGACTAGCTAGCTAATGATGGAATCTTCTTCCAAGTGATATTTGAGGTATTGAATCTTTTAACTGAACATAATCTTTTATAAGTGAGTATATTTTTTTTTTGGTGATGATAAGTGAAAATCTTTTTACTCAAGTATCTCATGTGTATGATTGAGAATCACTTCCCAATCACGTTATAGGTAAGTCGATACAAAACTCCTCTTACATATTTACTTTGGAATCCGTAAAATTATTCTCCCAATAAATTTTTAAAAAATTACAAATCAAACTATCTCGAACAGAGGCATAGTAGAACCTGCAATAATGTCTAAAAGACAACGTGTGGAAGTTGCATATTCCTCCTATAATGGTCAATTCCACTTCCAATACATAACACAAGAGCTAAATGGAAGTTAAATTTTATTTTAAATATAACACTTTAATTCACTTTATCTTTCAAATCCACAGGTTTTCCTTCAGAGTATCCATATTTAGGTTTCCATCTAAAGTAATTACGATGAAAGATGGTATTTTAAAAGAATTGACGTGTATTTATTATAAATAACTAACATAATCAATTTCATTTTATCTAAATTAATTATCTAATTTTTATATTAAGAATCAAGGATAATATATAGGTTTACTTCAATTTTAAATTTAAGGCCCTAATTCACGGATCTTCCAAAAAATATGATTTTTTGATTAAATTGTTCTCATTAGTTGCACGTGCTAAAATGGTTTATCATTGAATGAGTATTTTCATATAAACACGATTAGACGGGAACTTCAAGAAAATTAGAATGCATTTTCAACAAATAATCAACTTTACTAATTTTTTAAGATATTTAGAGTTTGAATTGTCCCAATTAAGTCTCAAACCTACATGATTTATGGTGTTGTTGGGAAGAAAAGTATTAAAATGTATGTTGTTTACTACTCAGGTATTTCATAAACAAGGATTTTTAAGGTTGTTATTATTATTATTATTACTCATCCATTTTAATATAAAACTTATTTTACTAAAGAAATTGAATTATAAAATGAGTTTTATATTGAAGATGGGATGATCACTTTTTAACTAACTATCCCATGTAAAAAACCAAGATTCATGAGTGACCATTATAAATGAATTAAGGTTGGGAGATATAAGACGGTGGAAAAAATTTGAAACATAAATATTAATATTTCTGATAATTTCACAAGTCCTGGATAAAAATATTTTAGAAAATGTATCATATTTATTATAATTAACTAACTCCTTTAATTTAATATAATTAAATTAGTTAAATAGAGACGGAATGAGTAGTATATAATTATAAGAAGCCTATGTGGTAATTAATTATTTGTTGGCAAAAAAAATTTAAGTAATCCTCTGCCTTGGGTGCTTTTTTTCCCCCAAAACACACATTGGCACCAATACTCTAGGCCAAAAAAAGTGAAAAAAATACTAGAAAAATCGAATCCTTTTTAAAAAAAAGCATATAAATTAAAGCACCTCCCATATGGACCTCAAAGTCAGTACAAGATGACACGTGGCTCACCGCCTTTTGCCGTCTTATCTCTTTACTGTTAAAGTGCGCAAGAGAATTGAAATCCATTAACTGCTTACCCCAACTTTATTCATAAAAAAATATAATAACATAGAATATAATACATAATTACTAAAATTAAAAGAAAAACATTTATTATCAAACTATCATTAGATATTTGTGAAATTAATGAATACAATAACAGAAGCATAAAATCTATTCATGTGACTGTGAACAACATAGTTACCTAATGTCTTTGTATTGACCCACATTGAAGAGATAAGCAACATTAATTAACATTATCTGCAGAATCATCATCAAGATATGCAAGATATTGTCCATAATTAAAGCAAACATGCTGCATATTATGAATACCACGACATCTTATACCACTGTCCACTGACATCACAGCATCTTAAAATACAATTGAAAAACACAAGCCAATGATGACCTAAACAGCGTGCCAAGCATTGATTTGATACGCAACCTTCGTTTGAAAAAACGGTAGAGAAGTACTTTTACGTAAGTCAAGGTAAATGTGTGAAGGAGATCATCTCATTTTGCTGAAAAATACTATTAAACATGCTTTTGAGCTCCTGAGAAGCTTTGCCAAACGGAGCTAATAATTTATACTCAAAACCTTGTAATTTAATAGTATGGTATTTCTCAAGTGGAAGGTCATGAGTTTGATCTCACTATTGTAACATCAAACCATTAGTGTCTTCCCTTTAAATAAAAAACTACATAATAATTCATAATTGGTGTGTTTAGGAATCTGTTGGGATAAATGAGTTTTCGTATTTCAAAAAGAATTTACGGATTTCAAGATGGTTTTTATGGATTTTGAAATGGTTTTATCTTGATTCACGTGTACCATTGAGAGGAGGTTCTTCATCCTAAACACCTTTCAAAATTTTCTTTGGGCGATCAATTAAATAAATCAGACTAATATTATCCTATAGTCTTGTCCCTTGTCGCCCTCACACACAAGTGTAAGAACAAAGAGAGACATGGACATTCATTTATATATATATATATATTTGCTAACTAATATGCACTGCATGTGTAGGTATATGTGTAAATATGCGAATATATATATATATATATATTTGGAAGCATGATGAAGCCTGACAAGTTGGTAGTGATTACTAAAATTTAAAGGGCGTGAAGCAAGGGAGGTGGATTAATTAAGGAATCTAATCCACTAATTATAAACCACATAATCAAGCCAAGCAAAAATATGATGTCTTATATGTACGATCTTATTGTTTAATCCTTCAATTAATCACAGTGGCTCAAATGCCCAGGAAAACCCATTTTTTAATTCTCATCATTATCAGGCGAACCTCCTCTTTCCACTATTCTAATTCCATCCCACTACGTACATTGAATCGATTTTAAATTAACACTCCTGTTTTATATAGTTTTTATATCTAATCTTTTATTTATTTCTAATTAACGTATCCATTCTACTCTTTTTAAAGGAATTTAAATTCATAGCCTCACATTTAGAAGGCCTTAAGGAGAGACATTTTGTGTCAATTGGACTCCGGGTTTTATAAAGAGCTATAATGGTAAAGTTATTCTATACTTGCAATGGGCTTGTTTGGATAGTCCGTTGAGAGAATGGACACAGATTCTGAGGTAAATATGTTTGGATAATCCCATACTTGCAATATATGTTTTATAATTTTTATTTAAACATTGTAATTAGATATTCATAATAATAAAATACTATCAATATTTTATCACATGTGAATTAATTATATTTTATTACACATAGTTTTATCACTGAAATCATGCATATTTTTAAGTTTATTAAGAAATATGCAAGTAAAACTTAATTATCTTTGTGGCGACTCCTTTCTCTATCATTGTAAAGATAATGTACAAATATATATGTCAATAATATTTAATAAATACTCATAAAATTCTAAAAAAACCAAATAAATATAAAATTAAATTAAATTATAGATAATTGAAGGTGCCATGCTAAATTGGAAGATTAGAATTCATTTAAAATAACCCTTTCTTCATAAAAATAAAATGATCCAAATTAAAAACTTCGGTTATGGTTATATGCAAAGTACCTAGCCACTTAAATAGTAAACTAACGAGTCTGCAATTATGTGCAAACATAACGACATGAAATACTAATTAAAGCATATATACAAGGCAATATATATTGTTGAATATATAATGTACTACAAGATTGATCAATTATTGGTCGTCTAGTGTTGAAGCTTTTAGTTAATTAGAAGTGCAATAAAGAGAGGACATTATATATTGTCGGAGCAAAGCATAGGATTCTTAATCTTGCTTTACAATTCACATGTGGTTTGTCTTTAGTCGCTTTATCTAATCACCTTAGAGTACAATTCATTAGCTAACCCACAAAAATAATAAAGCCGGCCACCACCTACAACACAGAACCTTCCCACTATCAATCCCCAACCCTCCCGCAGGTGGGTCGCCTCTTGTAGGACATCATACAGGACACTCGATATACATATACATATACATATACATATACATATACATATACATATACATATATATAGACCAGTGGGGCTATGTGTTGAAGACGTGTGTGGGGGCTTTCGTCTAAAATTCTCTCCTAGCTTCTTCAGTGACCAATGAGAAGCAGCAAGCGCAGCATCAGAAGGCATATAGTTCTTTTGAAAATGACTTCACTCCTACCTATCTATTGGCTGTTTATATATTATATATATGTATATGCAGCCCTTGATTCTGACTTGGAATTTTTTCACTCTTGCGCGTGGCCATTAACAGTTACTAGTGTGCTCACTAGCTTAGCTAACGTCAAGATCACTCACTGGTAAATAATATGGAAAAGTCCGTCTTGTTATTAATAATCATCAGCTCATGCACAGAGAAAAACCAGAAACTTGAGCTTCTAATTAGAGTCTCTTCTCAATTCACCAGTGGTTCACAGAAGATTCATCGGTGCTTTCATGTTGGAATCACGTTGCGTAGTCAAAATAAAACCACTCTCATATACTTACCTCGGCTTTCGTAAAATTACTATTTCAACGGATTTTCAAATAAGCACTTAGCGACTTGTATCACCTCTTGGCCAATAGATTTTTGAGTCTAGATCACTAATGATTTTCAAATAAGATTATTCATTCTCATCCTTAAGCATTGAAAATGGCTGAGGAGGAGGCAAACGAGCTGAGTTTAATTTTCCGAAGGTTCTTCCAGCTTTTTTGTCAGATCTAATGGTAGTCCTAGCTTTCCCGACGTTGTATCGTTGTTGTTTGACATAATTTATGATTAACACTTTTCTTTGCCACAGATAGAATAACCTAGCGAGATCTACCATATTCATGCGATATTCTTGTTTATATCTTTATTTTTTCTCCTTATTTCACTGCCAGATTTAGTGCCATTCAATGATGTCATATCTATGTCAAGTCACTAAAGCATTTGACTCCAGCAGTTTGATTTCATTACTGACACTAACTAGCTAACTTTATTGAATGAAGAGGTAAAAAATATAATTAAAAAGCCAACATGATAAGGAAAAAAGTTATGCACTTGAGAATAATTAATAACTGCAGAAGCTGATTAAGATGTCATTTTATTAACGGATTCAGGCAAGTTTATACAAATAATTCTAGCTCCAGCTAATCTCCGCAAACAAACTGAAACTGAGATAAGTTACAGACTACATAATAGAGCTTTAGAAGATATATATATATATATATCAGATGATTCAGATCAGTTAGCTAGCTGCTAGCTCTTTCAACATGGCGCATGAACACAGAATCCAAATCTGGAGGAGAGAAGAACTTGTTAACGCCACGGCGATACTTGCACTTGAAAGTAGACGCCGGCGGTTTTGGCTTCCGAGGAGCCGGTGGACACGTGGAAGGCGGTGGGATTCTGGACTCTTCCCCTGTTGGCGTCGTTAGACACTCCTCCGTCTCGTCATCATCATCGCGAGCTTTCTCCGCCGTGTAAATTGGCTTCAACGGCGCTCGTAAAGTGATTCCGGCGATGGCCCATTTTTTGTTACCAGTACCAGACGAGGAGGAGGAGGAGGAAGACG
>JANTPZ010148375.1:0-11596 GCA_025593235.1 Vachellia pachyceras | reverse complement strand
GATTTCATAAACATTTTCAACCTCCAATACTCGAGTATTGAAATCAAGAACTCGAGTATTGTCAACACTTTCAACAAAAACTCAAGTATTGCTTGAAAGTATTGATTTTAAACGTATGAAAAACCTTGATACTCGAGTATTCAAACACACAACTCGAGTATTCCTCAATACTTTCACACAAACTTGATAGAACTCGAGTATTTCAGTAAAGTCACATAATCATCAACAATTTAAGCTTTATAATTCTTGAAATTATTTTGTTATCATCAAAATAAGGTATCAACACTATGGAGTCTTGATAATTAGTTTATGCTTCAAATGAACTGAAATTTTGTAGAAAAATAGTTCACATTACAAGCTTTTAAACGAGACCAAGATCGCTGAAAATGGAATTTTGTACAGAAAGTTATGACTGTCCAAATTTGGTGAAAAATCACAGAAAATCCTGGAAAAAGGAAAATTTACCATATGAACAGTGTTTTTCACGAATGAATCTGCACAAACTGGACAAGTTTTTATTCAAATTAGTATTTTTCCCTCATAAAGGAATCTGTAAGCTTCAAATAGAAGTTGGAACCACTCAGTTTCGATTTTTCTAGAATTAGTTATGATTTTTCAAAGTTGAGCCGAAAAACTATGAATAGTAACTTTTCTAAAAACTAAGTTTTCAACTTATTCCTTTTTGACAATTCAAGATGTTTGAGGCCACAAATGGGTTCCAACTACTCATAATAGAGGATTATTCTTGGTTTAGCAACAGAGAATTGTTCACAAAATTTAGTAATCAGTTTGCAATTACCCAAAGCCACAAAACATATTGTTGTATTCTAGGTAGGAAACAAGCAAACCAGGTTCAACTTAAAAGCTTGTTTTCCTCTTCAAAAGAAGTTCAATGAGAAGGTGATTGCTACACGTTGAAACAAGGTTCATCATCAAGAGATATGGAAGTGTAAAGATGCAACAAAATGTGCACATGAAATTCTAGCTTCAAAACATAAAGTATGCACTGATGTTAGAACTCCAGAGTAAGCCCTCTGACCAGAAAATATGTGGGGGGCAAAGATACAATAATATTATAACAGATTCCAATCTTCCACAGTAGAAAAATGCTACAACATGCAGAAATTTACATCAATCCCAACATATAATTCCAAGAAGAGCAAGATAACTTGCATTAGAAGTGCCAAGAATCACCACAGGGTTAGCTAACTAATCAGATTAATTGAGTTAACCGGATCTGAATTTTTTTTATGTCCAGTTACTATGCAATGTGCAGCAACTCAAACCTCAAGCCCACGCAAAAGATGTCAGCTATAATTTTCCACAAAATGCAGCATCTATCTGATTGAAAGATGCTCCTTAAATTGCAAAAATAGCAACAAATACCTCAGGTTTTTGTTCGAATTCCAAATCAGACTGCAACAAAATTAATATCCAATTCCAGCTTCAATCAATATATCTACTATAATGAGAGAAGAGTAGCAAAACACAGAGTTGCCTAATCCTAAGAAACAACAGGGATTATGGAAGACAAATTCCTCACCTAAGTTTGTAAAAGAAATACTAACAAAAAACCAAAGAAACAAATCTCCCCGGCAACGGCGCCAAAAATTTGATCTCTAGTTGTTTCAAGGCCAAATTTAATACTTAGAATTATATAGTTAGTAGCACAATCCTAAGGTCGATCTCAAGGGAGCTTGAATGTATCTAGGTGGTTAATTAGCAATTTACTTCACAAAGGTAAAAGAAGAAAATGATTCTATTGGCAGAGTCCAGATTAATAGCACTAGGTATTTTGTTTTAAATTCTCTTTTTTTTATCAGTTCAAAACAGAGTGAAGCTGAGTGCAAGGAAATGGATTGATGACAATGGTCTTCCCTAGGAATGCATGAGTCTGCCTTCATTGCTCCTAATGATATGGATTCAATTGTATCTCTAACGGTGAAATCTTCTGCACCAATTCCATGTAGAAATCAAACAGACATTACCCAGCCCTTCCAAAAATAATATCAATCGATATTACTTATGAATCATTCGCTATTTTGTCAATCAATATCTCAAACAAGCCAATAAATGAAGTAATAGCTACGTTAATATGAGAAGTTTATCATCTGAGCAAGTAAATCTAATCAAACTACATAAATTGGTGAAAATATAACAAATCTGAATGCTACTTGAATCTGTTCAACACGTAATTTCTCCATAATTAAATCCAAGAATAAAAACTCAATGAAAACAATGAACTCCCTGTCAATAGGCTCTGGCTTGGTCATGATCCTTAAGGAAGATGGAAGTTCAGCATGCCATGGAGATGAGGACAACAACAACAACAAAGTTATTCCATCTTCCAGGATCTGCCATAACATGAGGAGTGGAAGATGAGATCATGGTATGAGAATGACAGGCTTAATTCGTGAATCTATGAATCTCTCGTCAGAATATCAGCTTGAGCGAAAATGGTGAGTTGAAGTAAGGAGTTGTGAATGGAGAGAACTGGAGATGTGATGATGTTATGCTGGTCAGAGTGGCAAGGTGAGTGAGATTTGGAAGTCTGCAACAATCCGAGAGAGAAGAGAACTAACAGAATGGTTCAGTGGAATGTGATGACAATGGAAAAATAATGGACAAGAAAAACGGTGAGAGATTTGGACAATAGTGGCGCTAGTCAGAAAGAAAGGCAAAATGGAATGAAAATCGAAAGCAAAGTGACAGGAAAAAAACTGGGACAAAACACATGAGGTCTGGAGGATGGGGATCTAGAGATTCTGGACAAGGTGGCTACTTGATCCAGTTAGGTGATGTGATCACAGCTGGAGAAGGTGGTGATCAACAATAATGACGAGAAGTTGGAGCAGAGAAGCGATCGCCTCTCCCAGCGATAGATCTCGGTTGCCCTCTACAGACTGCTCTCTTCCTCAAGCTCAATAGTGTTCTGGAAAGGTTGATGGAGCTGCAAAAATCCCTGCAGTAAAGTGATGTGTTACCAGGAGAAATGTTGTCCGATGGGTAAAGTGATGAATTCTCATGATAAAAGGGTGCTACCCTTCTGCGCTATTTTTCGGTTGATCTCTAACTGCCAGCTGCCCATTTTTATTCATTCCCAACTAATTCAGTTGGGTTTGTTTTCTATTCTTGTTGGCCTGAAACTTGCTTGGTTGGTTATTCAGCTTTCAGTTGCTCAAGGGAATCAAAATGCAGCGCTGTGATGTTTTCTCTTTTCGGCATTTACTCTCCAGAAATTTATCCTACACATTAAACCAAAGTATAATGTAATATTATGTACCTAAAATAATAGGAAATTTCAATGAGTGACAATATACCTCAAAATTAGCAATTAATTCCTTTAACCCCTCATTAACACCATTATCCTCTAATTGGTACGTTTATGCTCAAATAAGATCTCTTTGATGTCCATAATGGGTGTAATTAACCCCTGTAAAATAATGGTTTATCAAGTAGAAAAATGAATTTCTATAACATAAATACCTGAAGAGATAGCCTTGCTATCCTTCTTTTTCTTTTTCATGTCTTCAAGGTTGAGTTTAAAATTCCTTTTCCAATGACTAGGTTCATTGCAGAAGTAGCACACTCCCTCTTTTAGAGGCTTCACCTTGTTTGCGCGTGGACTTAGTTCTGGGCTTGTTTAGCCCTTTGGTCTTACTAACTGAGCCATTACTCTTTCCTTTGCCCTTACCTTTCTTTTTCATACCCAATCCTTTCTGATCCATCAAAATAGTGTTAGGCTTCTTCTTAATGCTCTATTCAGTAGTTTTGAGCATCCCATGTAGTTTCGAAATGGATTTCTCCATGTTGTTCATGTTGCAGTTCATGACAAACTGTTCATAACTACTTAAGAATGTGTTCAAGATCAAATCTGTAGCTGACTCCTGGCTCATGGGACATCCAAACCTTTCAAGTTGATCAATGTAACATTTCATTTTCAATATATGAGGGCTAACCGATGCACCTTCAGCCAACTTCCAAGAATTTAAGGCCTTAGTTGTGACACTTCTTATTTTCCCCTATAAGCTTCATATTGGATCACTATTAAACCACTTTAGAGCCTTAGATAACTCAAATTGACCAAATAAGTGAAACTGAAAATTTTTAAAACGGTTTACTATTCATTTGGTCAATTTCCAAATTTCTAGCCTAACTTTTAAAATTCATAACTAATTCTAGAAAAATCAAAATTGAGTAGTTTGAACTTATATATGAAGCTTATAAAGTAATTTACAGGGAAAAAATACTCACTGGCTCCAAAACTTACCCAATTGATATAGGTAATTCCGTGAAAATCACTGTTTATTTGGTAAATTTTCAATTTTCTATATTTTTCTCTTCACTTTGAAAAATTGTAACTTTTTATATACACATCTAAATTTAGTAAAATTTAGCTCTTTTTAAAGCTTAGGATGTATAGTATTTAACTGGAAAGGTTCAGGTCATTTAGACTTCATTTGTTATTTTTCACGACATCTCAAAATTTGGGCAGATTTAAGGGTCTTGGAATCCCCTTACTTGAAAACTTGTCATTTTTAACACTTTATAAAACTTTGTATTTACCATTCTTAAACCTCTCTTAATGCATGATAAGTTATCTAGTTCCTTAGTTCATTATCCCTTATGTATTCACATGTATTCAACTATCTACTGTGTAGAGGTTTAAGTTACATAACTACAACAATCCTTAAATATAATTTCAAGCATAATACATAATATCCACAAGCAAGAACATAATAATATGCCATCTTCAATCACCATAAACTTTGCTCTTACTCTTGCTTGTGCTTGTACTTAAAATGGTTAGTCGGGGATAATGAGATTTATGGAAATCCCAATAACAAAACTAACTAACAAACATTGTGAATGTGCATAACATGTTTTCAAAATGTGTGTATGATCAAGATACATGTGACTTGTTCAAATTACATATTATCATGCATATGGCCATAGCAAGTAAAATCACAAATCATACACATAACATCAAGTTCATTCATCACAAAATCATGCACCATTTACAAAGCAAGTTCATAAAAAGATTTAGGTAGAGTTAGTAGTTTTGCTACCTTATTCTCTAAATCCCCTTGAGATTTGAATCCTTTCTTGCTTACTTTTCCCAGTAGTTCTTTGATTCCTCAACTTCCTAAATATCATATAATAATATACTCATCAATTTCCAGCCATTAACCATGCAAGAAAACTATAAAAATGCAGTATTCCCTTTATTGCTCTTTCAAGACCCTTAGAACTTCAAAATTGGTCTAAATGATTTCCAGTGATCCCCAAAAACATCAAAATTGGTTTAATTTCTTACCTTGTGATTTCTTGAAGCTTTTCTTCCTTCTTGAGCATGAAAATGGCGTCTCCAAGCTCTCCTTTCAACCTCAAAATGACGACACCAAATGGCCAAGAAAGAGAAGAAATTTTGCTTTATTAAAACTCTTCATAAAGAATGGATGGCCAAGATTGCATCTCGAAATTTCAATATTGATCTAAGGGTGGAAACTTTACCAACACTACATGCTCATCTCCTCCTCTCATTGGTTGATAAAAAGTAGTCGTTAATGAGTGTAACTAGTTTCTAGAAACTTGGTTATATGTAATATCCGCATTTCTGTAGTTTGAACTAAATGCTAGATCGGTAATTATATGATGATTTAATGCCATGATTGTGTAAATATAGAAAAAGAAAATGCCAATGGATAAGGAAGATTATGGGTGACTAAATCCCTAAGCCTTGAGAATTTAAGTAAAGATGACCAAAGGGCAAAATAGTCATTTGGTATAAGTGACAAGGGTAAAATGGTCATTTCAATTAAAAAGGCTCAGGGTATAAAATGTCATTATATAGAAAGGACATTTTGGTAGTTTGGTCAAAAGTCAATGGAAAAGTCAAAGTTGACCAAAAAGTTAAGGTTGACCAAAAATGTCAAAATTGTCCAAGGGTAAAGTTGGAATTAAGGAAGGGTAAAAAAAGTAATGACATTTTGGTAAATATATGGAAAGTATAAAGAGTAATGGCATTTTCGTAATTAAGGATTTTTAGAGGGCTAAAAGACTGAGAAATAATTATTCGAGGTAGCAAGAGTCCTCAAATGCCAGAGACCCGAACTGAGAAAAGTTTTGTTGGGTCATTAAGTATATAATAAAATTATTACTCAGTATCTGGTGAGGGTAGTTTTGTTGTACGAAGAACAACAGTGCCCAAAAAGCCTGAAAAAGTATTTTCTTAGAAAATTAATTATGGAATATCCAGGAAGAATTTTGAAAAATAGAAAAGGGCTGGAGTATCAGGGAAAATATAGGAATTTTCCATGCCCTTAAGTCAAATTGACCGCCGGAAGCACATTTTACGGTATTGCATGCAAACCGAGGAATCCTGACGAGTTACAAGAAAACCCTAGAAATGCTTTGGGTTAAGACATGACGCCACCTAGGCTAGGAAGCCTAGGGAATGGCACCACATGAGAGAGAAAGTCTCCGGAAATTAAAAAGGAAGTTACCTGAATAAAAGGTTACTTTACAGAAATGCGTGCCATCGGATCGAGTAACAGGATAGTCAGGGAACTGGTCAGTCCAACCAAGACATGGAGGGCAAGCTAAGAGTAATGATGAAAAATTTTTCACTCACCACGTGAGCTTGACAAGTGGCACCATCTTAGCCACTAAAAGATGAAACTTGGTGACCAAGTTTAAATCCTAACCACTCATGATTCAAGAGGACTTTTCTTAAAGTAATTTCTCCTGTCTCTTCTCTCAAATTTCTGCCACCTCTCTCCCTCCATTTGGTCAGATTTTTCTCTCCTCCAAGCTACCAAAAAACCCTACTTTGCTCCTAAGGAAGAAGAAGAAGAGAGCTCTCGCACAACCTTAAGGTAATCACCCAAACAACCAACTCTTTACATTTCTCTACTCCTTGCAACTTCTACTACCTCTTTAATGGTTGATTTCCTTGATCAAAGCCCTCTTTTTGAAGATGAAAAGTTAGGGTTTCAAGGTATGAAAATGAAAAAGAGAATGCTTTTGAGGTAGAAAAAGGTTGCAAGTTCTTTCTTGAGTAGTAAAAACTAGCTTGATAGTTTTTTATGGTTGTTGTGAAAATTTTTGGAAACCCTAAGTGTTTGGGTAGGTGCTGTCCATTTGGAAACTTGAGAGGGAAAGATGTATTTGAGTGGTTTAATGCATGAAAAGGAGTTGAAAAGCAAGAACACACATGTATATGAAAAGAAAAGTTGAAAAATCCAAACTTCCCTCTTTTGTGCAGATTTTCGAAAAAATCAAAAGAAATAGAGGGAGTGGGATTTTGATGATTCTAATGCTTCCAATGGCTTCAAAATGAAGTTTTGTGTAGGGTAAAAATATGAAAGGGATTTAAGAAGCATTAAGGACCATAAAAGTCAAGTCTTGAACTTGTAGGGTCTTGAAAATGCAAGAGGGAGTATCATTGCGATTTTGTAAATTATTGCTTGATTAATGATATGAAGTTAATGGATGTGCCTTGGTATCATGGTTAGGAGGTTGAGACCTTCAAGAGCATATTTGGAAGGTTATACAAGAGAGCTCTAAAGCTAAAAGGAGGTTAAGCTAAAGAGGTAGCAAGACTACTAACTCTGCTAAATCACTTTATAAACTTGTTGTGAATGGTGCATTATTCTATGATTTATGAACTTCTTTTGTGTATGATATGTGATCTTGATTGCTATGGACATATGCATGATAATTAAATGTTTAAATATGTCACATGTACCTTGATCATAAACACATTTTGAAAAGTATTACATGCATATTCACAAGTTTTGTTAGTTAGTTTTGCTATTGGGATTTTCAAAAATCTCATTATTCCACAACTAACCATGTAGGGGCAAGCTCAAGCAAGGGTAAGAATGAGTTTATAGATGAATGAAGAAGATGCTCTTGATTGCATGATTTTTGTATGAGCATATGAGTTGCTAAACTCTCCATGAAGTTGATGTGAATGTAACCCTTAAAACTCAACACGAAGTATCATGTATAAATGTGATGATGCATGCATGAAAATGGGCTAAAAGTGCTAAGGAATGATAAAGAGATAATCATTCATGATAGAGGTGGGTTAATGAATCAAAAAGAGGTTTTGGTGAATTTTAAGGAAAGTTGGTTTTCAAATCTAAAGGGTTCCAAAGGCCCTGAAAAACCGATCAGTTTCATGTGAGAAATAAAAATAGTAAACGAGCTCTAAATGAGTTGAAAATTTCCAATCAAAAACTACACATCCTAAGCTTTAAATTGATATAAATTTTACGAAATTTGGATTTGTACATTAAGAGATATGATTTTCCAAATTAAGGAGAAAACTGGAAAATCAAACAGTGACCATTTGGATATTGCTACGGTTTTGGAATAAAATGATTTAAATGGGTAAGGACCAGAATCAATGAGTATTTTTTCCCTATAGATAACTTAATAAGCTAAATTTAGAAATTGGAACCACTCCATTTTGAGTTTTATAGAATTAATTATGAATTTTCAAAATTGGGCTAGAAATCTGGAAAAATGCCATGTGAACAGTAACAACGTTTTTTCTACGTTTTTGAAAATTTAAGTTCACATAAAAAGCCCAATTTGAGTTATCTAAGGCCCAAGAGTGATTCAAAAGTGATCTACCATAAGGATATAGGGGAAAATATGAGGTGTCACACTATTGGGCCTTTATTAATCTTAATTGCATTAATTATGATTAAATGTAATTGCAAGAAATTAGAGTTAATTAAGAGTAAAATGGTCACACTATAATCATTTTATTGTATAATTTATTTTTAGGACTTTTGATGCTACTTACTCTTAATTTTCATTGTAAATACTTTTGGAAGAAATTGAAATTAAAAAAATGCATTTTAGGACTAAAATTAATGGCAGAGGAAGACCCGAATTTCCAAAATGTTAGCAAAGGACCAAAACTAATGCAGAGCCGAATTTTTGAAATGTCAGAGAAGGACCTGAATGTCATTAATAACAGTGAGATCCCATTTCGTTCTGCAGCGCGTTTTAGGCCTGAAAATCTGAATTTTTTTTTTTTTGGGTCTCTAACCCTAAGATCCATGGAGCACCCTTTCACCCAACAAAGACCGACTTGATACTAAAGAAAAGAACCAAATCGGCCTGAAAAAGGATGGAAGAGGAGGTAGGAGAGAAGCAGAACGCCAACCCCATCATTCTTCATTTTCGACTTTCATTTCCACGGATCCAACAGATACCGACTTCACAACCCTGAGCAAGCTGTGGTTTCTAGGTTTCAGAGGTGCTTCTTCATCCATTTTCCATCTCTCCATCATTATTTCATTCCTCCATAATCTCCCATCAACCTAACGACACCATCTCCATCACCTTCATTCTTTATTTTCTTATCTATTCGAACTAGCATTAGGTCATGCGATGCAACACACTGAGATCTGTAACGCACACAGATTTGCAATCCGCAAGTCTTCAAGACACCACCTCCATTCACCAGTCTCTCACTCTCTTCCCACAGCATCATCAACTTTTCCCATTTCACCCGTACCATAATATTGATGTAATCATTCTTTATGGCAAATCGTGGGTAGGACTATATAATTCTCCAATTCGACAAAAGTGACAAGAGCTTGGTTTTTCAAAGCGGAGTTTTAACTTTAATTTTCTATCCAATTATTGTTTAACAATTCCTAGATCTTAATTATGGTAGTTACTCTTATTATTGAAAAAAATTGTATTGCTTAATTTGATTATATTTGGAGATTATGGTGGTGAATTATTGTTTAGCATTTGATATTGGGCTGATTATAACTCTAATTTCAATTATAATATTGTGGTTATGGCATTTGTATTGATTTTGGTATTAATATATTGTTATTTTCTAATATGGCTTAGAATCATGGATTATATTATCTCTTACTAGCTTTATTCTATTATGTTGTATTTAAGAGTTACAAGTAAATATTGATCTTTAGCATCCTTAATTCCTGATTGTAGTTAGTAAGTTGAAATTTGGGAAAATATTTTGTGGTAATTCAAGAAGGCTCGGTTGTTAAATTAAAGCTTAATTATAATTTTTAATTCATTGTCTTAACTCCTATATTTATTGAAGTGAGGATTGCTTGTATTGTTGAATTAGAGGATTGATTACGATCCTTGTTTATTGGTGTGTTTCATTTTCATTTCCTTCATATGAATATCCAAAACAAATATTTAATTTCAATTTAATTCATGACATTTAATTAGTAATTCCTCAAATAAATATTTTTTAGTTTAGGTTGTTTGCATTTATTTACTAGGATCTAATTTTATTTTCCTACTCCTCAAGATGAATACAACTCGGAATGTAACTATATTACATTTATTTAATTAATTTTTGAAGTGGACCAAAAGTGACTAACGTTTCATTCTTCAAGGAGCTCAAAAAGCCATTGTTGTAGGCATTGTAAGATTTGAGAGTTCCTTGGAATTTTACTAGCAGTTTTCCTCAATTTTTAAACTGAAAATGAGTCTTCAAACAAAAAAAATGAACTCAAATTTGGATGCAATAAATATAGTATTCAAAATTGATTGACCACATCTCATTGAAATAAACATTTTCCCACTTCTCAAGTAGGGAAAAGAAAAGGGAAATGCAACTCTTTACAAAGTCAAAGGGTCTAAAGTGCCCCCGTTTGAAAACTGTGCAGTGAAGTAATCTAAGTTAGTCTTGGTCTTGGAATGTTGGCACCCAAAGAGGGAGGAAGTGACATGAAGAAAGACATCTTCGGTGCAAGGAATGGTTAAGGCACCCATTGGATGATCATATCCAAATTCTTCTTCAGCTTCATTTAACAACTCTTGAAACACAAGTTGATTCAAGTAAGATATTGATATCACAAATCTCTTCATTTCCTCCCCAACGTACACAGCTAGATGACCCTTCGGCACTTCAACAGACTTTGAAGACCCCTTTATCGCCCCATACTGTTCTTATGTTGAAGAAGAGAATAAGAAGAGTTTGGAAATTGATGCTTGAGAGTATGATGAGAATTTTGCGTTGATTGCTTCTGAAAGCATACAAGTATATGTATCAGTATATATAGATGAATGATGGAGGAAAGGTTATATGTGATAGTACTTAATTATTGGAAGACAAGGGCACATAGAGATCACATGGTGTTGTCTTAGAGGTCTTCTTCAAAAGACCAACAAGGCAGGTTGACCTAAATGAAGAGTGGAGTAAAACCGTTTGGCTTAGATATGAATGATGAAGCGTTAGTTAAGCGACGTTATCCAAGACATGGATGAGAGGGATCACATGATACTGTTTTTATGTCTTTCTCAAATGTCAAGAAGGATCAGAGATTGATGTCTATCTAAAGGCTTTATAATAGTTAGTTTCATTTCTTGACATGCTTGAGACACGTGTAAACTCTGAGTTGGATTGATTAAAAGTAACCAACAGAGGTGACTCAAGCATGTCTAGAACACAAAATGACAACCACAGAATTCATCAAATAGAAATTAATTAAGCTTTGAGCTGTATCAAGTGATGATCCTTCTTGAACACAAAAACAGAATCATGTGATTTTTCTCATCCATGTCTCCAGACTTGACTGCA
>JANTPZ010148371.1:0-11476 GCA_025593235.1 Vachellia pachyceras | reverse complement strand
TATGTTATCTTTTCATTTTCTTTAATCATTATGTTGTTTATTTATTTTATGTTATTTATTTACTATTATTTATTTATTGTTCTTATAATTTACATTTTTTTATAGTTTACTTTTAGTTGGTCGCTATTTATCCTTCATTTTTTTCGTTATTCATTTTCATTTTATTACCTAATATTATACGATTATTATTATACTCACATCACTAAAAGTAATATATATATAGATATATTATTTTATTGTTAACTTTATGTCATTTAATATTACTGTTGCCATTGTTTATTATTTTTCTACCTTTCTTTTACTCATACTTATTGATTCATATTGTGATATTTATCCTGCTACATTTGTACTTATTTATTGTTTCATTTATATGTATTTATATTTGCTCCCTCTATATAATTTATATTATTATATATAATTATATAATGTATTTATATTATTGTTTATATTCAATTACAAATTTAAATTTATTGAATTTATTTCATTATAATATTTTTTAATTTAATGGCCAACAACAAAGATATTTCTATAATTGCGATTGAATAACATGAAGTCACATCATTATTATAATGATTCTTTTAAGAAAGAACATTATGGATGCTAGTAAATGGCATGAAAAATTCAAATTGCTACAAATATCAAAGCCTTAGAGGCTTAATGTTCAAACATCAAAGTTTGGTAGCATTTAAAGATTTTATCTTTGGTTCAGAAGACCAATACTTGAAGGAAGTGATGATGTACTATTGAAGGACAAAAAGATAATGGTCATGACCATATTATTGGATAGGTTGACAATTGAAAGTTGAGCCTTCTAATGGCATCAAAATTATGAGAAATATTGCAATATGACCGTAAGTCATATAGAGAGATACATATCAATCCATTGGAAAAAGTTAAATTGATTGGTTATGAAACCAACAATAACCATGGAATTTATATTGTTATATAACAATATATATTAGTTCCTGAAGAACTACCTGCAACAAAATTGATATAATACCTGAAGAACTATATGCTACAGAATTAATATAGTTAATGAAGAATTAGTTTAGTTCATGAAGAGCTAATATACATTTTTAATTTATGGGCAGAAAAAATTGATGATGAAAAGTATGGCCCATAAATCTATATTAGAGTTTTGATTCACTCAAAAGTCTAAATATAATATCCCAATTGGATTGAAATCTGAAATTATATGGGAGTTATGAAGCACAAAGACTTTAAAGTGAAATACAATGGATAAGAAAAGCATGACTCACATTTGAGGGGGAGATCATTATAATACAAATATGAGCTAATTTTGTATATATTTCCATTTATGAGGGGGAGATTGTTAAGCCTTTTGATCTCCCAAAATGGATGTTAGATCTCCCAAAATGGATGTTATGTTAAATGTCATATTGAGATTTTAAATCAATATGTTATGAAAATTGAAAAGTTGTTATGGTAAACCAGAAGTTTACTAATTTAACAAATTTATTGTTGGCATAACTTTTTTTATCATCCAAGTCATATGTATGATGCAACAAATTATTAAAGATTAGATATTGATATCCATTGAAGAGTCAGGAGATTTTTCATGAATGGTTAGCATATTATATAATCCAAAAGTTATCATGTGATACTTGTTCTCAATAGAATATAGATTATGAGAAAATCATTGGTTATGATTTGAAATGGATCTTTACATTTCTGGAAATATATTTACAGATATGGGCCCATTCGAAAAGCATGTAAACCATACAAGTATTCAATAAATTTGATAGATGCATCTATAATATGGTTACATGTATGATTATTGGTAGCTTGCAACCTGAAGTTTGCAAGATTATTTGAATAAGATCATTATGTTCATTTGTACACAATTTCCAAATTATACGATCCATAATAATTTACTAAAGCCTCCATATATAGCTTGATTAATGCTTATGAGAACAAGATTATTATTTCAGTGTTGGTATATCTGACTTGAAATATTTCATCACTTATATATATATATATTAAGCCAACAAAATTCTCCCAGAAATTGACTTTTGGTCAGGAGCTCGATATTTTCCATCTTAAATGTTTGAATGTGCAATATTTTTGGTCCACAATAATGCACATAGATGGAAAGTTGAGATAAATGTTGAGCAAGATTCTCCTCCTTGTTTGTCTTTAAATGAAAAAAATTATGTTCCTAAAAAGTGTAAATGGGTTTATGAGGCTTATACTGCATTATTAGTTGATTGTCATTTGACAAAGTTTTCAACATGAAAGGGAGAAATTGAGTAGCTGGAAAAGAAAACGCATTGCATGCATTATTACTATCAAATATAGATCCTCAAATAAAATAGTATGAACTAGAAGTTCATCGAATATTGCATTCATGAAATATTGTAAAAATATCTGCCAGATCTAATTACTGATCTAAATGAGAATTACTAATTCTCATATTTCAGCGAAAAATGCTCCAATCAATATAAATGAAAATGTGACATGCCTGAAGCATGATAAGCAATCGGTTCCAAATATAAAGAGGATCATATAATTAAGATGATCATATTGAGGAGGCTTGTACTCTAGAAGAGGTCAAGAAATAACTAGTTATAAAATCTCAAGAGAGGTTAAGGTACCTGAAAAGTAATGTTGGGATTTTGATAAGTTATGTCGCAATGAGAAAATGGAACTGAAATGGATAAAGTTGTCAACAACGGTTTTGATAATAATATCACGTGATCAAATGAGGATCTTATATGTGAATCTGTCATAAAAAGGATGACAGAAAGGTGATTGGCCAACAAAAAAGGGAAAAAAAGAAAAAAGATGAGATAAAATATGATTGCATCATGTGAGAATTATGGACCAATAGTCCAAATGCATGAAATATAAAGTTGTTATGAGACATATGAACATTTATGTGAAAACACTGGTTTTCACATATGATAATGATGTATAAGGTATATTATTTTGTGGTGGATGAAAAATAATTTCTAGTTTGGAAGGATATGAACACAAAATATGCCTATATTGGATATTATTGTAGCCTTAACATATGGCTCAATGTATGTGAAATTTACGTGAAAATCCTTGAAGGATCTAACATGTTAAAAACATGTTTAAGAAAATAATGATATTAAAAAATAGTATATGTTGCATCTTATTTTGAAAGTCATGACTTTTACTTTGATATTTTGGTTACAAAATTTAATGTAATAGAATAGAAGTTCCTTATGATCTATTCCATATTACTTTACATGATTCATTGATATTCATGTTATATATTTATTATGAAAATTAGATTTTTGCAGGTATACAAATGGATGGTGAAACTGAGATTTGATGCAATGATTTAGCATTTTCAAAAGAGATAATGGAGACTTGATCAATATGCTTTAAAGATATTACATGATGACAATGTGTCATGTATAATTCAACCAAAAGGAAGATATGCTCTAAAAGACATTGGTGATTATCCGCTCGACGAGAATTTAGTTAACTTTATCGACATAAAAAGATAAAGGGTGATGTTGTTATCAGGGAGAATACAAGTGACGATGTTATCAGAAGGAGAAGTAAAAGTGATACAATTTTCAGTGGGAAAAAATATCTTGCTGTACTCTTTTTTCCTTAACCAAGGTTTTGTCCCACTGGGTTTTCTTGGTAAGGTTTTTAATCAGGCAGCTTCAATATATATTGTGTACTCTTTTTCCTTCACTAGGTTTTTGTCCCATTGGGTTTTTCCTAGTAAGGTTTTAATGAGGCACAACATTTGTTTATAGACATCCAAGGGGGAGTGTTATGAAATTATATGCAAGTATGGATGTATATAAAGTGCTTTGGATTCCTCTTAGGATTCTTTCCCTCTAAATGCCAAATCACATAACCTCCAACCCCTTATTATTCCCCATGCTTAATGCCTTAAAGACCATAACCTCTAATGCCTTGATGTTGTATTATAATGTGGGTTAATTTTTTTGTTTATGGCATTGTAACTCTTGGTAGGGTTTGGTATCTATAAATAGGGTTGTAAAGCAAATGGTAGATTTACTTGGAATCATATGGATTGTCTTGCTTCTTCTCTCAATTTCCTCTTCTACCATTCTCTTCTTCTACTCTCCAACTCTTCAATTTTCTTTACTTTCACAACAATATCTTGGTTTATTTGTGGTTACATTGATCAATTCAATATGAGTGAACAATAATTGTAGAATTGAATAATGAATGAAGGAAAATAGACATTTGTTATAAATAATATATGTGATTTTTTGGGAAAATTTTAAAGTCCAATTGAAATGATCAAAACTAAAATTGGGCTTATACTTTCAATAAATTCCTAGTCAAATCCGAAGTCCAATTAGGGATTTTTAATGCTGTTAAAAGACCATATTACCATTCTATAAGGAAAATTGAGAGTTGTTGAAAAGGACAAATATAGATTTATAAATTCGGACTCATCTAACTTAAATTAATTCATAATTATTCAATATAAACAACATTCATGTGTAATTTTAACATCAGACTTTGGACAATTCTTTTTAAAAAAATATGATCATGTGTATATATCAATAATATTGATATAATTAAATAATTAGTGGATCACAGCTCCGAGGAAAAAAATCACTTAATGCTTAAATATAATAAAAACTTGAGGATTTCACATATAATTTCCAACACAACTTCTCTGCTTTAATCAAATTTACTACTTCCTTCCCATAAAATAATAAAACAATAATTTATAATCTTTAGTTTCATTACTGCAAACTTAAATAAATAAAATGAAGGAAAATCCCAAAAAATAACATCTGAATTTCAAAACCCCAATAGGTCATGTGACTTTGTCAAAGGACATATTGGGGAGAGAGAGCAATTTGAAATGTTAAATTATTTTATAAAATTGCCCTTCATCCTTTTCTTTTTCAAAAAAAATGAAAAGCACCCTTAAATCCTAAGGTAGGGTGGCTGGCACCAAGGATGGTTGAGATCAAATCCATGTTCTCCACCATGCCTCCAATTTTTTTTTAAAAAAAGTATTGGTGCAAAAAGGGTCCGGCACCTGGTCACTAGAGCTCCAACGAGATTGTCTTCTCTCGTAATTTCTAAAATCACCAATATTTCAAATTGCTACCTCTCCCCAATGTGTCCTTTGACAAATTTCCATCACCTTTTGGGGATTTTGAAATTAAGATGGTATTTTTTGGGGATTTTCCCTAAAAGTAAACCATACACACACATATAGATATATATATATATATATGTATACACACACACACACACATATTCTTGATATATTTAAAAACATGAATAACTTTGATAAAAAACATGAATAACATTAGACATGACAGAGGGGTTTGTGCACACATATATATAATCTATGTATGTAAAATATTAGGAATTGATGAATGAATAATACACGTACACATATAAAACACGATGAAATATAAAATAAAAAGACTGAGAATTCGTAATCATGGGGAACGAGAAATGAGTATTATAAAAAGCTTCCCAGCGAGGAAGATTAAAACTTTAAAAATATGCAAAGTATTTTATTTTTATTAACTAAATCAGTGTGGATCTTGTATTATATGACATGGTATAAAAAACGAGTGGTATTATTTATAAGTTACGGTTTTGTTAAAATATTCATGTATTATATATAGATATAAATATATAAATACACGTTCATATTTTTTCTAAAAAAATCTGTCAAAATTGCAAAGTTAAAAAAAAATCATGCTGATTATATTGTATAATTATTAATTAATTTAAGTTAGATGAGACCTAATTTAAAAATCCCCCTTTAAGTTTTTAACTACCTTCAATTTTCCTTTTTAACAACATAGGTACATTTTGGTATTTTAACATTATTTATAAATTTCTAAATAGACCTCATGGCATGATTAAGAATATGTTAAAAGTGTAAGCCTAATTTTGGTTTTGATTATTTAAGCTAGATTTAATTGGGATTTCCCCATTTTTTTGTCTAAAATACAATGTGCAATTAAAGTGAAAGGCAAGCATGTTGAAGACCTTAGAATATGACTTTTTTATTAAAAAAAATTTCTTTCACTTATAATTAGGACTTGAAAATACTATTATTGAAACATGACAAATCATCCTAATATTATCTCACTCATTAATTAAGATCAACATCTGGACTACTAGAATGTCTACATCTTTAGATTAATAAATAGATATCAAGGTAGAATATCCCATGTTTGATAGATTAAAAAAGGAGGAGGAGGAGGAGATGATGATTAACGACCCCTTAATTCAAAACTCGTCTAATTCAACTGGCTGGTGTGACCATTGACCTGATGTAGATAAACATTAGCGAAATTAACTTTAAAATGCAATAAAATTATACATGTTAAATTTATATATGTTCCAAAATATAAGAAAGAATAATCTTCAAAAGGGTTTGAAACTTTGAACATAGGGGACAGGACACTTAGACTTAAATAGTCAAGTTTTTCTATATATTTGTGACACAAATGAGTTATAGTTTTTTTCCCCACTTAAACTACTTTAAACACTAATGACATTTGATATATGACTTGTGTTCTTTCCATATTGTGGCTGCTCAATTCAAGCTGTGTGAACATTGATCGCAGAATTTTGAACAAAGACCTAATCGATCAAAGAAAGAAAGAAAATGCAATTATGATATTGAAGAGATTCATTAACTCATGCTAGCTAGCCTCCCATATAAATAGTGTCTCTACTCTTTTACAACTCAGCACATCTCAACTTCACATACATTCAAAGAGAAGTCACGTGAACCTTCATCCCGCAAGTGAGTTTTCCTTCCTTTATTAACTGACTTTTTTTTTTTTTTGCCTTTGGTGGTTTCTTCATTCATTTTCATCCACCTCAGACAGTACACATGTGCCTTGTGTCCCACATCTTGGGGGGCTTTCTTAAAATATGGACCTATAACGTCTTGGGTTCCCCAGCTTCAACAACCAGCTTTTGGGGAAAAGTCCTCTCAAGAGCTTAGATATGCCCATTAAATTAGTCCTTTCATTAAGAGTCAACCAACCAGAGAGGGTTACGTCAAGGGACTGACTAATAAGAGGCTGAGTAAATCGGCATATAGTGTGGATTGTCATGAGTTTAACGTCGGTGATTTTCCTAGAAATAGGGTCTTGAGAAGGGTGAAATAGTTATGAGACCCACATTGGGTGAGTTTTCTAGAAAGGGAGTCTCATATGGGCTGAGCTTCCTAGCTAGAAAGGGGTCTCGAGGGGAGGTGGGTTATTGTCATGAATCCCATGTCGGGTGGGTTTTCTGGAAATGAAGGTGTCATTCTCCTTAAAGACCGAAGGCTTATGCTCTATACAACCTGTATGACTAATTTCTTGCTTTCCATTTGTGTGTCATAGCCAACACAAAGCATTTTTCTGGCGGTGCAAGTAATGGTACGCAGGGGCAGACCTGTGTGGTTTCTAGCAGGTGCAGCTGCACCCTCTGACTTCCAGAAAATTAGGTATATACTAGTACTATGTGATTTATTTTGCACCCACTCATTTGCTAATTTTGAACCCACTGAATTTTTACTCAAATTCTTTTCAAAAGATATTAAGAATAAATCTCACTTATCTTCTCAAAAAATAGTTTGCACCCCTGAGTCAGGATCCTGAGTCCACCACTAATGGTACGGGTGGATCCAACCCGTCAGCTGATGGTTCCAGACAGAAAAAGTAGAAGCAATAAATCCGTCAAGTCCACCGGTTACATATGGATTTAAGCATTTAAATCAGTTTGAATAGTTTTCAACATAAAAGTGATACAAATACCCTAATATGAGACACTGAGCATGTACCTACCTTTTTTGTGCTGTAAAAGAAAAGGCAAAATGTTATATTTCAAGAGCAATATTTATTCTCATGATATAAAAGTTAGTTAATTTTTTTTTAGAATATTAATAAAGCTAAATATGTATTGTGTTCTGTATGCGTTATGTCTTTTGTATTTGGTTATTGGGTTGCTATGTCTTGTGCAAGTTTGAGAGTCAAACTTTGGTTGGCCATGCTCTTAAGTTTTTTCTTTTTTAAAGTTTGTGAGTTCAACCCTGTATGAGTATATTGTCACTACTAGAAAAATGTCATTTAGCGATGGAAAAATTCATCGCTAATGGTTATTTTCCATCAGAAATTTTTCATTTAGTGACGGAAAATATTAGCGACCCACATTTAGGGACAGAAAATAATCATTTAATGACGAATTTTTCATCACTAAATGACATTTTTCTAGTAGTGTGTGTCTGTGAATGATAAGTGCTGGTAAAACCGATTTAATTTAATCAAAGAGTAAAATATAAATGTAAAAAGCCGTTGAATGTATATACAAGCCATATAACATTAATGGAATTCGAGGCGTTTAAAAGAAGGATTATTATTTATCATATAAGTAGTCGGTGGGAAACTAGAGATAAGCAAGGATTGAATACATTAATTAAGCTTAAATAAGGTTCACAATGCTGAAAAGAAAAAAATCCAATCTCTATGATAATACTGTTTGATTAAGAGAGAGAAAATATAGTTGTTAGAGTATGCCCTAGTTCAAAGGAAGCATGCGCAGTCAATTATTAATATATAAAGCGGGTTAACTTTTGTTGCGGGTCTAATTAGGGCCAAGTGGGGAACAAAAAAAATAAGTAAATACAAAATTGATGAAGCTTAGAAAGGAAGTAGTCTGGGAAAATGACAATTAATTATTCTGTTAAGCCATTTGCTCTAAATGCATACATTCAACTATTGAAATTTATTTAAGGGTCACTATGAGACAAACAACATCGCCAAGGATAGGGTTGTCTTTGAGTGACCCTTCAATGGAATTTCAATAATTTAAGATCTGTATAATTGGAATTAATAACTTAACATGATCTTCTAATTCCATTTTCCTAAGTATTTCTGTAATTGAATGAGATGACCATTTAGGTGTATACTTTTACCTTTTTTTTTTCGTTTTATTTTTCTTTGGGTCATATTCGAGATTAGACTAATCATGTTAGTATGGTTTCTTTTTTCCTTTTTATTTACAAGGCTTAAAACTCTTGGCATTGCTTGAAAGGTATTAAAACCATTCCGTGTGCAAGCAAACTCTCATTATTTGGATATAGTTTATTTTTATTTTTTTGCTATAAACATGTATTTTCCTATTGAAAGCAATTCTGCTTGAGACACTGTCAGAAACTAAATGTGAACAGTTCTCCCAATAAAAATTCGAATGAATTCATTACGGAGGATTAACAACTTCCACTATCCATAACACCTTTTGATTGGATATAGTTTAATTAATAAAGAGATTCGTTGATTTATATATTTTGACGGATGAATGAAAGCCCAACATGGGGATTTATATGGCTATTTTGTCGGGTCTTTTATCCTTTACTATAGTGACTTAGACCAAAACACGTGTTTGTAGTTCTAAGCAATATTAATTATTGGTCGGCCAGACATAATGTTTCTTCTAAATCAAGCTTTGAACCGTTTCAGACAACACAGAAATAGGATTTACCACATCTTTCTTCTAAATAAAATTAACTGAGGAAGGAGTAAACACAATTGAAGCAGAGCTGATGAGCACCTGGGATATGATTTAAGTGCCTAGGCCATTACTATATAGAGAGAGATTTGAGAAAAACATTCATTTGATCAAAAATGCATTTTTCGGGTTTCTGCCCAAACTTTGAATTATAATTTAATTGACAGAGAGATTCATATCATGCAAACTTCACATGATTTATATATAATATTTACATAAACTTGGAGAATTGCCAAAATAAGTAACTAAAACATTTAATATACTTCAGTTCTCCAACTCTTTGCTTTATACGTTCCACTGCACATATCCATCATTCAATCATGACAAATCCATACATAAAATAACCAACACAATAAGCAAAAGAGTTAGAAAATTACTACCTTTGACCAATAAGCAAATATCAAAGCCGGCCCAGACAGTCAACAATATGTTGCACAGCATTTTCCAATCAAGACTCGTGCATAAAACATGCATAACCCTTAAACTCATATCTTATTCATCCATTAAACATTAACCATTGGGCTTTTTATCCAGTTAATTTAAATTCAAATCCCCAAACTGTTTCCTGTACTCTTGCATGTACAATTTTGGATTCTACAAACTACAACCCTATCCGCATTAGTTCTCCTTGACCCAGAGATAAGGATTTCTATGCAAAATTTTCAATTTATTTTCTAAAGCATCCAAAGTCATTCTGTTAACATGGAAAGAATCAAGTTTACCACATTTAATCATCAAATCACTATGCTCGAGTATTTTTGAAAAAATTGGACAGCACCTCCCATATGATTTTGTTTTTTTGTTGTGATTTCACCATAAATGTTATTATCTAATTAATTACATTTTGATTTTGTCCTTTGATTTGCTTTGAATTGTAAACATGATTTTTGTTGAAGATGATTTATGTGAGGGAAGCTTCAAGACGATTAATGAAGAAGGGAAGGGAAGAGTAAAGGACATTTTTCTCCTTTTTCTAATTTCACTTTTATTCAATGAAAAAATAAATGTATTTCTACCATTCTTAATGTCTTACATAAAAGATATGTTGTGGCCAATTTTTCACTCCTATCAATTAATGCCAATTCTGAGAATCAAACGAGCCAAATTAAAGAATGCTTTTAAGAGGCGCAGATTCAAAAATGATATGTTATAACACCAATATGGACAAAATTAATAACAACAACAAAGTCACCTTTGGAAAAACATTCCTGATTTACACAACAAAAAAATGACCATATTTTCTTTTAGCTTTCAAGGTTTCTTGGCTTGTGCTGCTGCTGGGTACTTGGCTGCATATCTGTGGAATAAGGCAAGTGCATTGCTAGTCACTTGTGCAACGTTCAGGACCTTACCCCTTATTATAGCCTTTATCTTGCTCATCCTTTTACCTGGGAAGTAATCCACACAAGTGCTCGCATCGGTAAGGGCGGTGCTTGTCCACGTCTTAACGTTGCTTATGTGCCACAGGACATCATCGTTGATCAAAGTGTTTGGTATCTGATTCAACCGCTCAAGCTCTTTTATTGAACGGCCGAGTTGGTCCACACTATCATCGATCTGCTTCATGCAATCTTTCAGAACAAAATAGTCTCGACGGATGTTACTGTTGTTAACTGCCTCGAATTGTTTCGATACTTGTAGCATGTAATCTCTCGTGTGTAGTGCTCGTGAGAGACTCACAGATAAAGCCAAATGAGTCAAGTGTTGCGGGCTCTGGATATTTGAACTTGCGAATCTATGTAAGCTGCGCATGCACAGATCTGGGTATAAAGTGATTCGACAAGAGGCTTTTATATAAGCGACAGTTTGAGGGTCATATCTATGATGAGGTCTGTTTAAGGATGGCTCATCTAAAGCTTCAGTGGAGAACAAAGACAAGAGGAGCATCACTAGCGATGTGAGGTTGATGAGTTGTGCCATCTTTCTTCGTTGATGGTTGACGTCTTCA